>JAULLG010426603.1:0-11375 GCA_035668355.1 Sarracenia leucophylla
GACGCGAAGGTCTGAGGACAAGGCCGGCCCGTCTATCTACCGATGCAACTATTTTACAGACCCGAAGGTCTGAGGGCAAGGCCGGCCCGTAACCATAAGCCAATCCAAATACACCACTCACATGTGCATGAGATCATAAATGATTTTCTTGATATAATCAAAACAACGGTAAACTTGAATTGGCTTATGGACTCACAATCACTGCACACGTCACGTATCACAAACATCCATCACATAAAAATACAAAGACACAAGCAATGTGCACCAACCGATCACAAGAATCAACTCATGTATACTCGCAAACATACTGTGCAGTGGTACCTATACCGATCATCCAATAATGGATCTCAAATACCAAGCTTAGGCTATTTATAAGGGAGCCTAAGGTTCACTAAATTGTGAACAAAATCCAACACGTCTTCTAATACGGATAGCATTATCTATCCCGAAATACATCCTTCTAGGATAACACACCCACTTCACATTTAGGTTCCGTCAAGCCTAATCGAGGCTAACTACCAGGTTTGATCTTCACTACATCAAAACCAGGACCAATCTTACGTTGACCTAACCACCATAAGACGTGTACGGAAGAATACCTATCATACGGGGTATTCTATAACAGGAGCATCTACTATTCTCAAGGTATCCTACAAATAGGATATCAACACAAACTAACCATCTGTAAGGCAACACCTAGTTCAACGTCATAATTAACTAGGTAAGGGTAGAGCATGCGATTACACCAAAACTCAACGTATAGGGGATTGAACCAAACACTTAGTACGAAAGTAACCTAGTAAAACAACTTAGTTTAGGGTTCAAACGCCTAATCAATACCGTACCCAAGTTACGTCAAGTTTTCGTATTCATTATTGGTTATCCATATTCAATTTTAACATATCACATAATATACAAATCCATAGTATCATATGTATATTTTTTATTAACATGTATTATACATGTATATATATCTAGTTCTCACATTACTGCATTTATCATTCAATTCTGATAGTAAACAATTATTAACATTACTCAAGTTCCACAATCATATCACATATTAATTATTAATTCTTCCAATCCTTTCCAATATTCACAACTATACATCCATGACTTGTAATAAACATCAAATTATCCATTAACACGCTTTCAATTTCCCCAAAACATGATAATGTTACAAACATAAATTCATAACATTACATTTATTTTCACTTCCCACATTATGTTCACAATTCCAAATTTATCGTTCAAAGTTCATAATACATATCCAAGCATTATTTAATTCCATTTCAACTTCACTACCACAATCACATTTTCAAAATATTATCAACACGTCCCTTATGTCTCAAATAAAAGCTCATATTCCACATTTTAATTCTCAATTTCTTAAGTTGGTTCAAGAATTTAAATTCTCTTAATTTGATCCAACATGCCAAGATTCTCAAATGTCAGCATGTATTCGAATTCTAAGACTTCAAATTCTAATACTTATTTTCAAGCCTCATATGGTTTGTGGCTTTTATCTCCACTCTGCAATCTTTCTAAAGCACTAAAATATCTCCTCAACAAAGGTGAAACTTGACTTTAAGAAGCTGCAAGGGTGTCAAACCTTCCTCTCACTTGTTCATTGATTCCACTTTCACAAACAGGCACTGGCACTAGATCCATAACCCACTAGGAAACAACTTAATTCTATTAACAAAATGTTTCTTGGACAAGAAAATTCAAGAGCATTACTTTAATATGCTTAAACTTTTTTCCATGGCCTCCTAACATCAACGACAAATGCCAATGAAATCCTTTTGAGTTATCACCCTGTTGAAATTTGAATATTGAATTTTCTTTTCCACTTAAGCCTAAATATGATCAAAACCCCAAATCACCACAAGTATCCCAAATCGAACCCTAATATGGCCAAAACAGAAATTAATCACACAAGCATGATTCAAGGAAGACAGGATGATTATCACAAGGTTCGATTTCAAAATTCAATAATCAATTTTATGGTTCTATGCTCAAACCAACACAAACAGTTGCGTAGGGATCGGAGGCTCTGTTGGTGTCAAATTGCAAGATTTTGTAGAAAATACTAAATCCATGACAATGAACAAGTTTAAATGGTCTAGAATCCAACCTTGATTCGAAGAAAGGCATGAAAATCAAACCAGAATCGAAGAAAAATGGACTGTCGGTGGTGCGATTTCCGTTCGGTGCTCCGCCTCGTCTCTGCTTCTCTGTCTCTCTCTCTCTCTCGTTCCTTCTTCTCCTTACAGTTGTCGGCGGTGAGCGGTGCTCTGGAGGTGGCCAACGTTGGTGGTGGAGGCCGGCGGCCCCTCCCCTCTTCTCCGATCTTCCTTCCGATCTCCCTCTCTCGTGATATCTCCCTCCCTCTATTCGGTTCTCTCGAAGCTTTAACACAGGTGCGCCTTGCGCAACCTGTTTGGGAAAAATTACTTATTACACATTTTTTTGAGAAGAACACTCTACAATCCCCTAGAAAAATCACCCATATAGAAAATAATAATAATAATTTTACCCTCTTTATTCATAAAAAGGAATTTTGTAAATATAATAGAAAAAGTTTTAGCCTTTCTAAATTCATGGTAAAAGATAAATCAAAAACTATTTTAATTCATTTTGAGAGAAATCCTGGGATAAAATCAATTATCCAAAATCCTTTTAACTAAAAAAATTAAATTAAATTATTAAATAAAATAGTACTGGTCATTACATTAATGAATTTAGAAGTTCTCTTTTGTTTCTCATGTTAATAATTGGATCTTTCAATCCGCTTGTGGCCATACTGAAAGAACATAAGTTAACTAGACTTAATTTTATCAGTTGGAAAAGAATTCTCGACATTGTCTTAACTTCAGATGATTATAGGTTCGTGTTATTTGAACCCTGTCTTCCTTGTCCTAATACTAAACTTCTGAAAAGGAGGTATAGTATTATGAGAAATGGAAGAAGGCATATAGGATAGCTAGTTGCTACTTCTTGGCTTCTACGTCATATGTCTTGCAAAGCCAACATCAGACTACGGTATCTGCAGCTGACATCATGTAGAACCTTATAGAAATGCTTGGTGATCAGGGTTGGGCAACAAGGCAGATTGCCATAAGGGCTCTTATGGACACGAGCGTGGCAGAGGGTAAACCGGTTAGGGACCACGTTCTAAAGATAGTAGCTCTATTTAACGAGCTAGGGTGTAACATCCTGACCTAAACCAAATAATAAACTAATAATGAATGTCCAATAACGGAGTCTCATGCCAAATGTCCCCCTCTTTAAAACACCAATTTAAGAAAACAAGAATATTTTTCCCTTTTAAGAAGTTTTAAGAAAATGTTGGAAAATATTCTAACTCTTGAAATTTTTAAAAATTTTGGTAGAGTTTCCTCTGTTTTTAGACTATCTCAAGTTATTGATAAACTGTAAACAGATACCTGGACATCAGCAATTAATATAAGCCCTTCAAGGGCATCAACAACCACACTCTTAAGCTATTCTAAGCTATATCAAGCCGTTATGCGGTCAACTCTAGTAATAACCAACAAACTATCTCAAAATATCAATAAAATCAAGGGTGGCCCGTAGGCTCTAGCAACCCGTAAGCAACAGAAAACAAAACCAAAACTATCTAAGCTGAAACAGAAATCAACACTACCCATCGACATCTCACATGAATACAGGAAATGATAAAAGGGCCTTATGGCCATACAGTAATCCAACAACTAAAATGAAACATAATAAATTATACATTCATCCAAGAAGAAAAAAAAATTATAAGGTGCAAGGGAAAAAGAAGAAGGAAATGTAAACTCCCGATCCTCCTATGCAAGCTCCAGCTATCTAAAATCCTCCTTTTTTGCTTATCCTGAAAAATGTAGCCACGGATGTACGATAATAGACATAATAAACCGCAAAACGATATACAAAGTTGGTCGTGCAGCAATATAAGTAAAAAGGTTTTCAAGATAAAACCACAATCATTTTCTGTAATCCAAAACCATGGCTGCAAAACCCAATTTTGGCATAAAATCTAATTTTGTCCGAAAAGCTTTTGAATAAAGTACTATCAGTTGAAAAACCAAGTTTTTTCCATTAAACTTATCTTATAACCCCAAGTAGTAAATAACTACACTCTGCACACTAACCGGCGTAAACTGCCACGTGATGGTAGATCTAACTCATAATGGGGAAACGGTTACTACACACTAAACTGAGTAACCTAAAGCCTACAGAAGGCTCCACACTTATCTGTCTAAAAGTGATACATGGTGCCACGTGTCCAAAGCCACAAAATAAGCTAAAAATCTACTCTACGTGCATCTACATCTCATAAATGATAATATAATCATGCTCATGTGAATAATGCACATATAATCCAAACCAAGCACTATGTATCGTAAAGTAAACAAGCTATGTCCCATACCATAGCTCGTAGACGTTATGCATACATACTTACACACCCATGTATCGTAAGGTAGACAAGCTATGTCCCATACCATAACTCGTAAACTTTACGCTACAAATACGCACACACACACACACCAGAAACGGACCTTGGAGTAACGGACGAGTCTAACCTCGGTTGTATAATCCCCACGGCGCTCCATCGTGGACCAACCATACGGTCACCTCATCGTATGTTGGGAAGGCCTTGGCCATCTCCATTGTACAATCCCCCACGGAACACCTCATCGTGGACCGACCTCACGGAACATATCAACGCTAGTCGGAAGGCTTAGATTCCACTCCCTACTCCCCCACAGGTCCAAACTAAAACACCGGTATACACAATACCCATCAACAAGGTACACAAATAGTGACCTAACATCACAAAATCCAGGCCATAACTGCCTTAATCTTAACAGGGTTCTTACAACCCAATCCGGTGAATATAACCACCATACATTATAATCATAAACATCCAGCACAAGACACAAGCAATGTGCTCCAACAGATCACAAGGATCTACTTACATATACTCGCAAACATAAAGTGCAAGGGTACCTACACATGTCATCTAATTGTGATCTAAACAAACACAAAAGTGTCCACATGGATACCATACTTATTATAAAGATATCAACCAAAGGGATATCTTTAACCAACACATAACCCAGTCATAAGCAATAAAGGCTATCACGAGGGAGGCTACTAACCATCAAATTTGATTTCAACTCAGGGCACGATAGGTGCGTAACTTGGGTAACTTACTACCCGCCACTTCTCACGTCATTACACAAGACCACAAGTTGCCTACGTACGTCACCAAGGACTATATGTCACCTAGGCCGAGGTGCTTCAACCTCACGGGGCAGATTTCACTCAAGGAGAGCCCACGTCTCACACATGAACTACAAACCATAAGTCATAGGTCATAAACGTGAACTACGAGTCTCACCTGACTAACCCCAAACCATAGGCCTACAATTATCGTGACTAACAACGAGATACGAATGGAACATCAAAGTTCCATACACGGGATCTAAGATATTACACCTCCACGTTCATTTCTATACCAAGAAGATGGTTCTAACCATCACGTCATACATATCCCAACACGTAGCCCGAAGGCCTCACTCTTATCACAAAGTGTGGTCTTCACCCAAAATATGAGATAATTCCCAACTATGATCCTTACTTGTCACTTAGTATTAACACACCACGTAGGTGACCTTAGGCCCCAAGCAAACTTTTGCTAACCGACCCTTAGCGAATGCTCACATACTCTACTCTTGTGAAATTTACTCAAGGTATAAGAAATAACATTTCTTGATAATTGTAACTCTCATAGAGTGTCAACATATTCCAAAGTGATTAGGATTCATATTAGGCCTCAAACTCCCGTGACCTGACGACTAGGGTTTCTCACTAAACGCAAGCCCCATAATTACTAAATGTTCTTTTTAATACTCTAAACCGACAATGTGTACTCTTATAACTTCAAATCAAAAGGAAAGCCCCAAAGGCTATCAATCTCACTCACCAACTTGTCGATTTGCTAAGGAATGTTTGTTCCATATACTCAAAAATTACCAAATCCGTAAGGTAAGCTACATTTTTAGCCTAGACCTTGGAATCGAGGTCAATCTCAATAAATCACAACAATAGGGTCAAAACCCGAACCACCAACTTCTAGCTTAATTAATAATTGCTAAATCCTTCAATCCAAAAATTACCGTAATAAATCTCTAGGCCAATTTCTATGTCAATGTCACTTATACGAGGTCAATTTCTAGAGATTACTTCAATAGGATTAAAAATCCCAAATCGGTTCTAAAATACCCAAAACAAACCCTAATTTGTTCAAATTCGAAATCAATCAAGCAATAGAAATTCTAATAGGCTAGAATAATTATTATAAGGTTCTATGACAGGTATCAACAGCTAAAAGCAAGATTAAAAGCAAAATGAAACCATCGCAAAGCTCACGAACATGTTCGGTGCTCCCAAATTCGCTCATCAAAAAATTTTGCAAAATAATCCAATCCATATCAGTAGATAGGTTTATGAGGCCTAAAATCCTACCTTTGATGAAGAAAAAATGGAGAAATCGAACCAATATGTGCCGAAATCGAAGGTCGGAAGCCACAGAGCCGTCGCGCCCCTGTTTCTGTTTTCCACCGCTATTCTTCGACGTCGCCGACGTCGGTCGGTGGCGATGGTGTCGCGACGGGGACCGGCGGTGCTCAGCGATGGTCCGACGGCCCTCCTCCTCCGATCATCTTCCCCGATGACCTCTCTCTCCCTCGTCTCTCAGTTCTCTCTTTCTCTCCCTGTTTCGCGTGTGTTGCGACTTGGTCGCGTGAAGGCAAAGCTTTTTGTTATTTATTTCTTTTCTCTTTTTTTTGAAAAAGATTTATTAAAAAATGTATATATTTCAATAAAACCTTTTATTTAAATCAAACAGGTCCCAAACATATAACAAAATAAATTTTGTTAACCGAAAAGATTTCTCACCGAGAAAAAGAAAATATCTCATTTATCCGAAAAAGAAAAGAAGAAAAAAATAATAATTCGGGTCAAAACAGGATATCCAAAAATTCTTTTTGATTTAAATAAATATTAAATGAAATAATTCCGGTTATTACACGGCACACACTTAGATTAATTAGGGTTCTTGTTTTTAATTTTATATTATGTATATATATTAGCTCACATATTTTAGGAAAATAAAATAATATAATTATTTCATTCTCCTTAAAATATATAAAATATATATACAAAATATATGTATTAAATCCACACCCATATTAGGGCCGGCCAAGAGGGAGAGAGAGGGAGAAATATTCTCCTTAAATCTCTCTTGGATTAATTACCTTCCAATTCCTATATTTTCCAAGATATATTCACATATATCTAAATATATTGAATTAGGCAACTAATCCTCTTTAAAAACCAGCCACCTAGGGAAAACAAATTATTTTTTCAAGTTGAAAAGAAAGTGGAGAGTGGATACGCAGATAGGACGCGATGTGCGTGTTTCCCATGGTGCGATTCTTGGTGTGATCTGCAAAAGCTAGGGTTACCCGATAGACGTGATGGACGATCCTCAGGCCTTGGCGATGCTTAATGAGGAATCTATGGAGATTCTTGTTGTCCGATCTAGGGTTTCTCCACTACCTGTTGTTAATATGGCCTCCGAAGGTTTTGAAGTGATGAAGTCGAGGGTCTCCCCCGCGGCTACGGTTGTTTCTTCTATTCCGATGGAGAAGGGTGTTGCTAGGGTTACCGAAGGGGCTCTTGTGAGGGCGAGTAGAGGAGTAAGTCCTCTCACGTCGACGCAAAGGGCCATTGTGAAGGAAATTACGGGGCGTTGCAAATCTCTGAGTCTTATTCCTACTCCAAGGGATCTGTATGTTGCCTTGGCATCTCATGCTTCGAGGGAGGGGCATAGGTCTCCATCGAAACTCAGCGAGGTTTTCGCGAGCGCAGTTCAGGCCGAAGGAAATCCGGATAACGATACAAGTTCGGAGGAGGAGGAAGAGGAAGTTGAAACCTCGGACTTGATGGTTAATGTTGCTGAACACGATGTGGGTATTGCAAATCAAAGACTCAAAATTCTTGTGGACACCAGGGCCTATCGAATTGAAGTTAAGATGGGGAAAGCACAAGCTTCTGGCGATAAACAAGAAATGAGCATGGCAACTACGACATCTCAATTTAGAAGGGGTTCTCAGAACATAGGGGGTTTTCTCCCGTTCCGAGGCAGCTTTGGGGGAAGAGGGGGTCGTATGGGTGATAATCGCTGCTCCTACTCCGATGTGGTAGCGGGAACACACCATGAGGACGAAGGCCAAAATTCTGAGACCAACCAGATGTTTGACAAAAGTCCCAAACCAGCTTCTCTTGTAAACAGAAGTCTGTCGGGGCAACTGAGACTTGTGGAGGTAAATGACCTAAACCCAGATATTGTTGAAATTGAGGAAGAGATAGTGGATGAAGCTGCCTGGGAGGATTGTTTAGTTGGTTACTTTTTAGAAACGACTCTTCCTTTTGGGTTGGTTCGTGCGACAGCCAGAACTCTCTGGAGCTAGTCTGGTTTGGTGGATGTTTTCGGCACAGATAAGGATTTCTTTGTTTTCAAGTTCAAGGACATCGAAGCCATGGAGGCAGTTGTTGAAAAGGGTCCGTGGCATTTCTCAGGGATGCTCCTGATCCTTCGGAAGTGGCGAAGATGGTTTAAGTTCACCAAAGACACAGTGGCCAAAATCCCTGTGTGGATCAAGATTACGGATCTCCCACTGGAATTTTGCAATGAAAAATGCCTAAGTAAGATTGCTAGTTCCCTGGGTACTCCCCTCTACATGGATAAGGCAACGGCGTCGAGACAGAGAATTTCGTTTGCAAGGGTTTGTGTCGAAATCGAAGCTTCCAAGCCGCTTAGATCTTCGTTAACGGTAAAATGTGGGCAAAGATTTAGGGAAATTGGAATTGATTATCAAAGTTTGCCGTCTATTTGTTCTCACTGCATAGCATTTGGCCACTCCACCGGAAAATGTAAATTTAACAAACCACAGAAGGAGAAGGAGGTATGGGTTCAAGTGGGGAAGGGTAAGGCAGTTGTTTCAGATATCCAATGTGAGGAGGAGGTTCAAGACTTTCCATCATCCTCTAATTTAGTTCCTTATGGGATTGTTGCTCAGAACCAAGATGTTGTAGCAGAGGTACCTCATGTAGCTTCTCCGGTGCAGGAACAGCTGAATTTAGTTGAGAGAGATGCGGATAAGTTTGCATGTTCAAGGCTAGGGAGGAGGTTCTTTCTCTATCTATAGGCAAGGAGATCCCCTTTCCAGAGACTAGTGTTGTGGAAAAGGAGGACCAGTCAGTGGCTTTTGAACAGTTGGGAAATAAGTCAGATTCGGAAGATGAGTTCATTGAAGCTTTTGATGCATCAGCTAAGATTATCATGGATGATTTTGATAGTCCGGTGGTTAAGATGAAGAGCCCTCCAGGGAAGCCCTGCCTGAAAAGCCCTCCGAACAAGAAAGCTAGCAGTAGTAAGAGAAAGAAGAAAAGGTCTAATTTTTAACCTTTTTTTGGGGGGTAATTTTTAACCTTTGCCATGCTTAATTTTTGTTCTTGGAATATTAGGGGCTTAAATAATCCCCTGAAATAGCATGAATTAAGGAGTTTAGTTTTGCTTCTAAACCCTATATTTTTGCATTGAATGAAACGAGAATTTCTTTTGATAATTACAAACCTATTTTTGAGAAGATCTTGCCGGGATGGAATTTTGTTCATAACTACGACCATGCTGTTTTAGGGCGTATTTGGATTTGCTGGAACCCTATTTTTGTTAAGATTTTTATCTTAAAGTCGGGTAGTCAATGGATCCATACGGATTTAATTTTGCTCGAAGAAAAAATCGCGTTGAAAGCTACTTTTGTTTATGGCTCTAACTTCCCCAAGGAAAGAGATCTTTTATGGAGCTTCTTGGTATCAGTTGCTCCTAGCTGCAGAGCATTTCCCTGGATAGTGTTAGGAGATTTCAATGTTGTTAGAAATTCTACGGAGAAATTTGGAGGTTGTAACAAATTGCACACCTACATAGAGGAGTTTAATAACTGTGTTTTTGAAGCTAATAGAGGATCTTCGTTATTATGGGTTGTTTTATACTTGGTCTAACAATCAAGTGGGGGACAATTTTATTAAATCCAAAATTGATAGAGCACTTGTTAACGATGCTTTGTTAAAGGTTTTGGGAAATTCATATGCTTCATTTAGTCCTCCGGATATATCTGACCACTCCCGGATTGAAATCTACCTTAACTTGGAGGGATCAAAGTCTAGAAAACCCTTTAAATATTTCAGCTTTTGGGCTAAACACCCGAAATTTATTCAACTGGTCAAAGAAGCGTGGAATGTTGATATTAGGGGTGTGGAAATGTACAGATTTTGCCACAAGCTTCGGCTCACTAAGGGTAAACTCAAACAGTTAAATAGAGAGGAATTTGGGGAGCTGCCAAAGAGGGTCTGTGAAGCAAAACAAACTTTAGATGGCCTCCAGGTTCAGCTGGACTTGAATCCTGCTGATTATGAACTTCAGAGCAGGGAAAGGGATATGTACTGTAAATATAGGGAATTAAAAATTGCTGAGGAGAGTTTTTTCAAGCAGAAATCTCGCATCCAGTGGCTAAATTTGGGTGATCAGAACACAAAATTCTTCTTCAAGTCGTTGAACTTTCAGAGAAATAGATCCCGAATTGATACATTAACTAGAGATGATGGGTCGGTGTGCGAGTCAAAGGAAGAGGTTGTTGATCACATTGTAGGCTACTACCAGAACTTGTTTGGGTCCTCTTCCCCTCTTGATGCAGATGCCCAAGAAGATATTAATGGCCTAGTTAAGAGCAAGCTATCTCCTCAAAGCATAGATCTTATGGCTAAGGAAGTCACAGACGAGGAGATCAAGGAAGTTCTATGGTCCTTGAAATCTAATAAAGCTCCGGGTCCTGACGGGTTCTCTGTTGGTTTTTTAAAGATGCATGGGAAGTAGTTAGAGATCTTAAAGCAATCAAAAGCTTTTTCACTTCGGGCAAGATGCTCAAGGAAGTTAACACCACCTTGATTGCGCTTATCCCGAAAGTGCCTAATCCCTCGTCAATCAAAAAATATAGGCCGATATCATGTTGCAATACCACCATTTACAAATGCATTACAAAGTTGATAGCAAATAGAATTAAATGTTCTTTGCAGGAGATTGTGTCCCCTAATCAATCCGCTTTCGTGCATGGTAGAAGAATAACGGATAACATTTTCCTCTCTCAAGAACTCCTTCGGGACTATCATAAGCAAGATAAGGGCCCAAGATGTGCATTAAAGGTGGATATTATGAAAGCGTATGATAATGTAAATTGGGAGTT
>JAULLG010427708.1:0-11374 GCA_035668355.1 Sarracenia leucophylla
ACTCAGGCACCTAGGCCCGTATACAACTCCTATAACCAACAGGCCTACCGTCCCCTATAACAATAAGCACCTGCCACGACCCCTCAAGCCCCAGGCTTTGAGGAAACTGTGTTAAAAGCCCAAAAGGACTTAGATGTGAAGACTCAACTTTTGAGTTCCCACTCTCAGTCCATCGCCAAGCTAGAAACACAAGTAGGACAGATAGCATCCATGCTTAACCACCGAGAGGACGGCAAACTACCAAGTCAACCTATGGCAAACCCTAAAGGCTAGTATGCAATTGACAGCAACCTTAGCAGTAGTGGTGTATACTACGAGCAAGCAAAGGTTGTCATGACCCTACGAAGTGAAAAAGAGCTAGAACCTCGGTCGTTACCAAACAAATCTCAACCAGCACCAATCCTAACAACAGTGGAGGAGTCTGACGACCCCAACACCACCCAGTCAACAGCCACCCAATCAGTACCTGTTGTTATACCACTACCCAAAGATGCATTTGAGGAGGCATTGATGGCCCTTCCAGTCACACCCAAGGAACCTAAGGCACCATTCCCATCATGCATAAAACCACAATCGCCCCAGCGCAATAAGGGACCACCAATGACTGACGTGTTTGAGTTATTCAAGCAAATTAAAATCAACTTACCCCTTCTTGACGCTATCCAGCAAGTTCCGTCTTATGTAAAGTTCTTAAAAGACTTATGCACACAAAAGCATAAGACAAAGACGAGCATCCCTAAGAAAGTGCTACTAACCGAGCACGTCAGCTCCATCCTAAGCTTTGACTTGGTCTCAAAGTTGAAAGACCCAGGGATACGAACTATCTCATGCGTGATCGGCGATCATCATATCGACCGGGCACTCTTGGACTTAAGAGCTAGAATGAATCTCCTCTCATACTCCATATACGAGTAGTTTGGTCTTAGAGAGCTAAAACTGACCTTTATCACCCTCCAGTTGGCAGATAGATCAGTAAAAGTTCCCTGAGTCATAATCAAAGACGTACTAGTCAAGGTCGACAAATTTCTATTCCCTGTCAACTTTATAGTACTAGACACTAAACCAGACACAAATATGAGGAGACAAATGTCTGTCATCCTTCGATGCCCCTTTTTTTGCCACAGCCTACGCTTACATTAACTGTTGAACTGGGGTAATAGACATCTCTTTTGGCAACATGAAGCTATGGCTTAATGTGTTCCACGGCTCCCACCATCCAGCACTAGAAGTCGATTACTTTGCAATTGACCAAATCGAGGAGGCAACACAGCAAGCCCTTCCTACCATCTTTATCGAGGACCACTTGGAAGCATGTTTGGCTTATTTTGGGAAAAAAATTTTAGAGCTTGACCTGACCATCAGCGAATCCAATGCCGAGCTTGAAATGACAGATTATATAGACACGCCTCCATGGGTTTCTCGATTCGAGGAACTATCCCCGCTCCCATCCATCTCTGTTATACCATCCCTAGAAGCCCTACCAGCACTTGAGTTAAAGCCTCTACCAAGCTCACTCAAGTACATTTTTCTTAGACCCTACAGTACCTTGCCAGTCATTATTGCCTTGGACTTAGTGCCTATACAAGAAGAGCAATTGACTGAGGTTCTCAAAGCCCACAATGGAGCCATATGATGGACAGTGACAGACCTAAAGGGCATTGAACCTTCTGTTTGCATGCATCGCATCCACTATAAGGAGAATGCTAAGCCTACATGAGAAATGCAACGGAGATTAAATCCCAATATGAAAGAAGTGGTTAAACAAGAGGTAGTGAAGCTACTAGATGCATGTATCATCTACCTGGTTTTAGACAGTGAATGGGTGAGCCCCACACAATTTGTACCAAAGAAATTAGTGCTCACTGTGGTACTAAATGACAAAGGAGAATTTATCCCCACTTTCCTTTTCCATTCATTGACCAAATCTTAAATCATTTAGTTGGACAAAGCAACTACTGTTTTTTGGACGGCTACTCCGGCTACAATCAGGTACCTGTATACCCTAAGGATCAAGACAAGGCAACCTTTGCGTGCCCCTTTGGCACATTCACCTACAGGCGTATGCTTTTTGGGTTGTGCAACGCACCTGCTACATTTCAAAGGTGTGTGATGTCTATGTTCTCTGACATAGAGGAAAGATTCCTTGAAGTATTCATAGATGACTTCTTCATGTTTGGTTCTTCATTTGAAGATTGTCTCTCAAACTTGACCCTAGTGCTTAAACATTGTCAAGAGACAAATCTTGTACTTAGTTGGGAGAAAATTCACTTCATAGTCCCACAAGGGATCGCGTTGGGACACATAGTCTCCAAACATCATATAAAGGTTGAAAAAGCCAAAGTTGATCTTATCTCCAAATTGCCACCGACCACCACCGTAAGACATATCTGCTCCTTCATAGGCCACACTGGATTCTACAAACGATTCATCAAAATTTTTTCAAAAATCTCGAAAGCCCTTTGCGATCTTTTTGTGAAGGAGGCTACATTCAACTTTGATGAGAATTGCTTGCGTGCCTTTAAGAAACTCCCAGAGGCTTTATCCTTAGCTCCGATCATGCAGTCACCAAACTGGGCTATACCATTTGAAATTATGTGTGACACCTCTGATTATGCCGTTGGAGCAATGCTTGGACAAAGAGCGTATAATGTCCTCTATGCAATTTGTTACGCCAGTAAGACTATAAATGATGCTCAATTAAACTACACAACCACCGAGATGTTAGGATAATATACTTAAAAGTCATGCTTTTATGTATTTTTATCGTAGATCCCTGGCATATTAATGAAAAAACATTTGAGAGGTACTTACATTTATTGTTTCGTATCTATTGTGTGTATGATGTGTGAATGCATAGTCCATATATTCTGTCCAGTATTTGACTCGGTACATGAAGTGCGAAAGATCGGGTCAAAGGTTTTGACAAATATATAGCCAGGCTTACAACCTCAAAGGACCCAGACAATCCATTGGTACGATTGTAGCACATCATTATAGTCGCTGATCTTGGCTGAGTTGAATGACTCAAATTCCAGTCTGGGAATTTAATGTTCACTCTCGATGTGTTAGTGCACTTTGAGTATATTGAGCAGGATCATTAGGATGATCAATTACAAACTAACTATATAAATAGATCTACATCATATATTATCATATATTGTACGTACTCTTAATCCCGACGTGATTGAATAATCATTTTCAGACAATGCGCAGTGCTTTGAGTTACCAATGGTTGAGATCTCGATATTGAGATCAATATGGCCAGTGGGTTGGGTTCTGTCGTTTTCGATGATTGATAATCAGCTGACGGAAACCATGTCTGATTTAGGTTGAGGAGTTCCCCCTCGTGATCTTTGCTTATAAGTTTGATTATGCCAAAACTAGCCAGTAAATCGTTTGATCTGACATACTCAATAAGTTAAGCGGTACGGTTGCGAGGATAAAAGGATTATCGAACCAGGTTGTCAGTAACCGAAATCGATTATCAGGAATCCATATCTTAGACATCGGGGGACTACAGTGTAAATGATAATTGGAAACTCGAGACACAAATTGAGTTAGGACCGAGAGTTCAGTCAGGACCTTTAGTAGAATAAGTCCAGGTTCGTGCAATAATGGATCTAACTCGGTGGTTGAGTTAGGGATATCCAGTTTTCTCGTATGGCTAACCCGAGTCCTATACTTTGTCGTGATCCCTCATGCAGTCCATTTATACGCACGCTTTTAGTTGGCTTCAATTATTATTTAATTTAATTCGATCGTCGAATTTTTCACTAGGACGATCGGGGTATTAAATGAAATAACCAGGGGTATAATTGACAAAGTGGCATATTAGGGATTTATTCCTAGGGTGGCCGACCCTAATGGGAGAGAGGGCAAGTTATTTTTGGTGAGTGTATATTCCTTGTTATCTTTAAGGTAATGATATATGCACTTAAGGTTATTTTACTATATTATGATATATATTAAAATAAGATAAAAATAATTCTCACCACTCTCTTATGTGGCGGGCCCTATTGGGGAATAAATCCCAATATAGTTGTATATTATTTTATGCTAGATTTGGAAGGTGATATACATATGTCTCCTAAATGCTTAAAATGAGAGATATACATAACATTAAGGGAATAAACCTATTCTCCCTACACAACCATTGCCCCTGCACCCCCTCGCTATACATAACATTAAGGACTTGATTCGGATCGGTGCCCACACGCTGGAATCAAGACTTGCGCTCGGTCATACGCGAGTAGGTCATCGAGTGGTCTCGCATCACAACGTGGAATCTAGAAATTTCGCTACAAGTTTCGAAAGGTATATTTCGATCCTAACTCAAAATAATCTGTTTAGCTTTTTCATGAAAAACGTGACGAGACGTTTTTTAAGGTCACGTCATCGTTAGAAAAAAATTTAAAACTCCGATGCACAGTCTCTAACAATAACAACCCAGAATGAGAATACAAGCCTAAATCGAGCACCCATACGGCCCCACATGCGATAGTAAATGGCCATTGGCTTTAAAACTAACAAAAGTCCTATGCCACACAACTAAGCCACAAGGTCGCTCCTACTAAGCTTCTCACTCTATCGACCATCCTCCGCTAATACTTGAAAAGTTGTTCAACAACAATGTGAGGCTCACAAAAAATAAACTAAAAATGAACAAAAGCATAATATGTGATAAGACAAATGAAAAACGTTTTAGCTCCAAAATATGTACATTTCTATAGAAAGACCACTTTTTGTTACATAATCGATTTTCATTCCAAAACCATCTTTTCAACCCTTCAATTCTTTTTAACATTCTTGTTTAGTTCATACCCAATACCATAGTTTTAACCATTAATAATCCTCGTTCTCATAGTTATTCATAACTTTAGGTATTACAATTACCATAGCTTTGGTTCTTATCCAACAGCTTGCGGATTCGAACACAAGAACCCACACACACATACTTTTTGGGCTCGTATTGTCGGTCACCAAGTGTCCTAACTATAAATAATTACACATTCTGAACTTTCACCATCGGACACCAAGTGCCATAACTATAATATTTACTCTTTTTGTACTTTCACCGTCGGACATCCAGTGCCCTAACTAGAATATTTATACTATGAGTCCAACCCAAAATGGTTCCTCTCGTCAACACATACACACAATTCTAACCCCATATGATCCCTCTCGTCAACACAGACATGAGTCCAACCTCACATGGTTCGTCTCGTCAACACACATATGAGTTTAACCCTACATGGTTCCTCTAATCAACACACACTACGAGTCCAACCCTAGGTGGTTACTCTCGCCAACGCACTAATGTGGGCTAGGCCCTTAAGAAAATGAATTAGGTTCAATATTATGCAATTCTTAACCACTGAATTACCAAGATTTTCCCAAATAAACCCAATAAGCTTAATTACAAAATTAAACTACAATAACCCTAAATTATATGTTCCAAGCTAAAACCTATAAATTTTCCCCAAAGCACATTGTTTTTCTCAAATCATAAACCCTAATTGCAATTCCTCCAACCCACAAGATATTTTTCATAATAAGGAAGATTGGTTTATCGAACCTAAGCCACAATGACCTAATATCAAGCTGGAACCCCCAAACCAACAACCTAGGGTTCTAAAAATCCAATTTCATGCTTTTATACATACAATATATGTATATATATACATTATAAATACATAACACATATTTAACATCAAGGTCAAGATAATTTATATCCTACCTCGTAGACGAGTAAGTCAACCAAAAACAAATCCTAACTCCATTTAAAGCTCCAAAGCACAAATCGTTCGGTGAATTCAATGATCTCAATGTCCCGATCACTTCTCTAACCTTTAAATCCAAGCTAGATCTATCCTTAAAGCTTCAAGAACCTCTCGTGGCCTAAACCTTAGTCTTAATATAATTAACAATTTTTGGAGTTCTTATAAAACTACCTGAGTCTGTAATTCTAGCCTAGGTTTAATTTCATATTGTGTTGGGTAGACTTAGGTCGTGCATAAACGTACCTACACCTTCATGCATTGATTAAGTTAACCCCGGGTATCTCTTTTAAACAGTTAAACATTAAAAATATGAACTTTTTCTCCAGCATTCGAACACCACGTTAAGTTCTAGAATGCCATATCAGGTGCCTAGCAGTTGTTCAACAACCAATGGCTCCATTCGCCCGGTGTTCGATAGGGTTCGTGACCCGTTTGTCAACCACTCAAGCGCCATAATATTACATGTCCAAAGTCTTGGATATAACGAGATCCATGATTTCTTGGCATTTGATAGAGTTTGCAACCTCTTCGCTAACCATTTGAATGCCACCACATTTTATGTCTCATTGCTAGACTTGACAAGAGCTTCGATCGCTTGGCGTTCGCTAATGTTCGATGTGTTGAGATTGTATACTAAAAGCCATGCTTTTATGTATTTTTATCGTCAATCCATGGCATATTAATGAGAAAATAATTGAGAGGAATTTCATTTACTATTTCATATTTATTATATATATGATGTGTGAATGTATAATCTGTATATTCTGTCCAGTATTTAACTCGGTGCATGATGTGCGGAAAAGAGAGTCAAAGGTTATGACAGAATATACAAGTACGCTTACAATCGTAATGGACCCGGACAATCCATTGGTATGATTGTAGCACATTGTTATAGTAGCTGGTCTTAGCTAGGTCGAACGACTCGAATTCCAGTCAGAGAATTTGATGTTCGAGCTCGATGTATTTGTACAGTTAGAGTGTATTGGGCGGGATCGATAGGATGATCAATTCTATACTGACTATATAAATTGATCCACATGCTATATTATCATGTATTACACATAATTTTAATACCGATGTAATTGATTAATCATGTTCAGGCGATGCGCAGTGCTCTGAGTCACCAATGGTTGAGATCACGATATTGTGATCAATATGACCAGTGGGTTGTGTATTGTCATTATCTATTCGATGGTTAATAATCAGTTGATGGAAACCACGTCCGATTTAAGTTGAGGAGTTCCCCCTCGTGTGCTATGCTTATAAGTTTGATCATGGCAAACCCGGTCAATAGATCTTATGATCTGGCATATTCAAAAGGATAAGTGGCGCGGTTGCGAGAATAAGAGGATAATTGAATCGGGTTGTAAGTAACCTAATTCAATTAACGAGAATCCATTTCTCAGACGTGGGGAGATTTCAGTGCAAGTGATAATTGGAATCTCGAGACATAATTTGAGTTAGGGTCGGGAGTTCAGTCAGGGCCTTTAGTGGAATAAGTCCTGGTTCGTGCGAGAAAGGATCTAACTCGAGGGTTGAGTTAGGAATATCCGGTTTTCTCATACGGTTAGCCCAAGTCCTATACTTCATCGTGATCCCTCACGTAGCCCATTTATATGCGCAGCTTATTTCTGGTTGGCTTCAGAAATTATTTAATTGAATTCGATCATCGGATTTTTTTGGGGGATGGTCGGGGTATTAAATTAAATGTTTAGGGGCATTCTTCACATTTGGCACACCTAGCGATATTTCTTTAGGTGGCCGGCCCTAGCTTTTAGGAGAGAAAATTAATTTTGTGAATATATATTATATATCATGCTATTTTGGTTGGATATATATATATATAGATATATATATATATATATCCTTACAAAATTAATGATGTATATATATATATGGATTTTTATATATACTTTGAGAGGATATTAATTACGTATTTGGGATGATTTTTCTCACTCTCTGTCCCCATATGCCCGACCATGATAAGGGATGAGATCCCTTGATTTTTGGAAATGATATAATATATGCATATTTTTAGGAAAGGGGATGTACATATTCTCCTCTGGTGGATATAATATAGACATATCAAAATCAGAAAAATTGATCGGAACTCAAAAATAACGATTTAGACTCGTTAGTTTACACAAGGTTAGTCTCAATTTGTTATCTAATATATGTTTTTGTAGTATTTTTGTGCATATGACAGGAATTGGAGGAGAAACACAAAACAGCCACTTTAACAACAAAAATGATGGAACCAAACGAAGACCCACAAAAGCGAAACAAACCGTACGGACTCTGAAAGACACCCGTCCGGATGCTCATGCTGAACATCAAGATGCCAAGCACCGACCGTCGACCGTCCGGACGCTCACGCTCATGCTGAACATCCGGACGCTCACGCCGACAGTCCAGACGTCCTATCCAACCTTCCCGATGCTAGCACCGACCGTCTAGATGCTGAATGTCGACCGTCCTCATGCTTCAAAATAGGAAACTAACGTGATCTCCAAGCAATTTTCGTCCGGATGCTGAGGAAAAACCGTTCAGACTCTCCATGTTAGAGCTACTAAAATTGAAGCTACGAAAATCTATAAATAGCGCCTTATGCCCTTATTCCAAATCATCCAAGAATCCAATTCTTGTATCATCTCTCTTATATTAGTTCTCTCGTCCCTTTGCCACTGGCCAAGTCACCTCTGGAAGGTCCGGGCCCCATCGAGGAGCTGCCGATGACGATCGACATCAACTTGACGATGGACTCCTACCCGACCATGAGTGGCTAAGCCCCTGCCTCAACCTTCGGTGATGATGAAGCTGAAATTGGTAACATGGGAGTAGATTAATGCTGTATTTTATTTATGCTTTGTAATCATATTGTTATGTAACAATATTATTGAAGCCCTTTTGTGGATATTTTCTAATTAATTTAATTTTCATTTAAGCTTTCTGTGATTACATTAAATGAGTGTTGCATGATTGTTTTAACTGTTCGAATACACAAATTTGAGATAGATTATGCCATGGATAAGATGTGTCGTGCTTCGGACGGGCCCTGCTAGAATCTTGGATAGTCTATGCACTATTTGTTATTCGGGATTTTGAAAGTAAAACTTGAGATATTTTATGCTCTAGATAAGATATGCTTTGTTGAAATGGAAAGCTATCTTTCTTGAATATCCATATCGGTCGTGTCATGATAGAATTTAATTTGATTCAAAGCTAGATAAAATGGGAATTATATGGAAACTAGATTTCCAAGTATTGGTGGATTCTAAACCTGATGTGGAACTTATCTCATTACTTAATTAAATTCATTTTTAATTACTTATTTACTTTTTATTGCTAAAAATCATTTTTCTCCAAAATCCAAGATTTACTCCCTTTTTAGATTAAATAGTTTAGACAAAATCTTAACAAAAATAACCCTTTTCCCTGTGGGATCAACCCTAGACTTACTGCTATATACCCAGTTAGTAGTAAATCTTGCTATAATAAATAAAATATATAGTAGTAACCCGTGATTAACGACTAAGTGATTAAGGAGATTTACCCAACCAGACGAATCAGATTTGTCGAGCTATCACGAGCTTTAGCCAGCAAGAGGGAGAGTCTTTCCACGAAACATGGGAGCGTCTCAAGGAGCTTATTAGGAGTTGTCCGCATCATCAAGTCCCGAAGTGGCAACTAGTGCCGAAATTCTAAAAAGGTCTGTTGCCCCAACATCGTCAATAAGTCGACGCTTCGTATGGTGGCACATTCATGATGAATAATGAGATAGAGATATGGGCACACCTTGAGAATTGAGCGAGAGCTCATAACATAAAGCCTCAGTCTCCCGTAAAGACAGGACTGTAACGCAGAAGACTCGAGGACTTTACGAGGTTAACCAGAACATAGATCTTACGGCTTAAGTAAAGTCCCTCACCGAAAAGCTAGACATGCTATTGACCACTGGTCTTCCTGTAGCACAACCAACACCCTCAAGTGTCCAAGACGTCTGTGCATTGTGCGCTAGCCCAGCGCACTATGTCACTGAATATCTTGCCGCCAAACAATTCCTCGACTTTGTCCAAGAACAAGTCAATGTTGCTCAACGCTTTCCCCAACTAGGTAATAACCCGTATTTGAATACCTATAACCCCGGTTGGAGGAATCGCCCGAACTTCAGTTGGCGAAATCAACAACTGAGCTCATCATAGACTCAGACACCAAGGTCCACATTCAACTCATTTAACCAACAGGCCAACTACCCCCCACAACAAGCACTTGCCCCAACTCCTCAAGCACCTGGCTTTGTGGAGATGGTTTTAAAAGCCTTAGAAGATCTGGACGTGAAAACCCAACTTTTGAGTTCTCACTCTTAGTCCATCGTTAAGCTGGAAACACATGTAGGATAGATAGCTGCCACATTAAACCGCTGAGAGGACGGTAAACTATCGAGTCAACCTGTGGTAAATCCCAAGGGCCAGTACGTCATCGATAACAACCCTAGTAGCAGTGGAGTATATCATGAACAAGCTAAGGTTGTGATGACTTTGTGGATTGGAAAAGAGCTAGAACCCCACCCATCACCAGACAAATCCCAACCAACATCAACCCTGACCATAGTCGAGGAATCTCAAGACTCCAGCAACACCCAAACCATACTTGTGCAGCCAATACCTACCTCGATAACAGTGGACAAGTCTGATGACTCCGAAACGACTCAGCAAATGCCTGCTACTGCACCACCACCTAGAGATCCATTCGAGGGGGCACTTATGACCCCTCTAGTAATACCAAAGGAACCCAAGGCACCATACCCATCACGCCTAGAACCATCGCCACCCCAGCACAAGAAAGGACCATCAATGACTGACGTGCTCGAATTATTCAAGCAAGTCAAAATCAATCTACCCCTTCTTGATTCTATCCAACAAGTGTCGTCCTACGCTAAGTTCCTGAATGATCTATGTCCCCAGAAGCGTAAGACACAAACGAGCGTTCCCAGGAAAGTGCTGCTAACCGAGCACGTTAGTTCAGTCCTAAGCTATGACTTGGTCCCAAAGTTGAAAGACCATTGGACCCTAACTATCTCATGTGTGATCGGTAATCATCAGATCGACTGGGCACTCTTGGACTTAGGAGCTAGCGTGAACCTCCTCTCATTTTCTATATACGAACGGTTTGGTCTTAGAAAGCTGAAACCGACCCCTGTCACCCTCCAGTTGGCAGATCGGTCAGTTAAAGTTCCTTAAGGAATAATCGAGGATGTATTAGTCAAGGTTGAAAAATTCTTGTTCCCTGTTAACTTTATAGTACTAGACACTAAACCGGACACAAATATGAGGAGACAAACGCCTGTTATTCTTGGACGCCTATTTTTAGCCACAGCCAACGCATGCATCAATTGTCGAACTGGGGTGATGGACGTCTCGTTTGGCAATATGAAGCTATGGCTCAATGTGTTTCACGCCTCCCACCATCCCGCCCTAGAAGTTGATTGCTTT
Source organism: Sarracenia leucophylla (assembly GCA_035668355.1). NCBI lineage: Eukaryota > Viridiplantae > Streptophyta > Magnoliopsida > Ericales > Sarraceniaceae > Sarracenia > Sarracenia leucophylla. Next base: position 11,273 of record JAULLG010427708.1, read on the forward strand.
GCAATCGACCACGTTGGGGAGGCAACACATCAAGCCCTACTTTCCATCTTCACCAATGACCCTCTGGAAGCCTGTTTGGCTTATTTTAGGGAAGAATTTTTC
>JAULLG010428812.1:0-11370 GCA_035668355.1 Sarracenia leucophylla
TCAATATTTAACAAATATACAAATAAAGAATCATTGATTTAGATCAAATACTTACCAAGAGCACCATTACACAACCAGTTATTTTGTCCAGGTTCTTAGAGTTCTTTTCAATTGAACTGAATAAGTCCCTCCAAATTGCGGTAGCCCAATCATATTTGGATGTTTTGTTGAGGTCTTCCATGTAGTGCACAAAACCTAAGAAATGTGATATCCAGTTGTGGAGAAGAATACGTTGAGGCAAATTAAAATACAAACTAATTTGGTGACATCCTCAACATCCTCTTTGTTTTTCCCACTTACGAGGCGTCTTATCAATTTTTTTTTTATTTCGAGGGCTGTAAATCTCTCGGATGTGATATGTCTTCTCCATACCATTCCGATTTCATTCTTCAAGCACATGTAACCCGTATTGAGGTAGTCAATTCTGCATCTGATGCTGAATATAAGCTTCACCACATTTACCTTTAATATACTTTTTTGGATCTAATGATGAAGTATTTTTCTTCAACATCATATGTCCTCAATATCGTGAGTACATCCGTATCCTTTTTATTGAATCTCTTCAGAGCTACGTTGCTACCCATCAAACCATTTATCATTATCCAGAACGGTGTTTTCTTTAGTGCTTTGAGATGTGTAGAAGAGAACTCTGTAGTTCTCAACAATTCAACTAATGATTGCAGGTTTGATCGGTACTGGAGTTTTTATGTGTTTATTTTCTTGCTTCTGCACCTTTTCTTTTGAATGTGTTGATGGTTTTTCTGTATGAGTTGCTTCTGTTGTGATAGCAGAGCCTGTCCAAAAAAATTGGAACATTAGTATAAATTTCCATATTGCAAATTATAATTTTTCATGTCATAGTTGTGATACTGTAAACAACAAAATGAAGGCATTTATACGTTTTTTATCACCCTTTATTGTTGGTTTTGCAGGTGCGATCATTTTTGTTGGACTATTCTTGTTTTTCTTCTTGGAAATTCGTGTTTTTCTAGCTCTGTTTGCGAACTTTTTGAATCTCTTTCCCTGAGTGATACACAAGTGAATCAGTGATACACAAGGGTATCATTGAGACATGGACGTATCACTAATTGACCCACGTATAAGTAGTGCATCCATGTATCACTGATACACGTAGATATCACTGATACATTGATGTACCATTGAAGTATAAGTATATCACTGATACATGAATGTATCAGTGATACATCCATGTTTCAATGATACACAAGTGTATCACTGATACATTGTGTATGAGTAGTGAGAGACATGTGTATCAGTGATACATCCATGTTTCAATGATACACAAGTGTATCACTGATACATAGATGTATCAGTGATACATTGTGTATGAGTAGTACATAAGTGTTTTGCTGATATAGTATGTATCACTAATGCAGTTGTATGAGTGATACATAAGTATATCACTGATACATCATGTATCACTAATACACTTGTGTATGAGTGGTTTATGATGTATCAATGATAGTCAAGTGTATCACTGATACACCATGTATGACGGATACATCATGTGTCGGTGGTACACAAGTGTATCAGTGGTACACCATATATCACTGATAGACCATATATTACTGGTACATGTGTATTAGTGGTACATACGTGTATCACTGATACACCATGTATCAGTTATACAAGTGTATGATTGATACAAATGTGTATCACTGATACAAAATGTATCACTAAGAAAGTTATATAAGTGGTACATAAGTGTATCACGGATACATCTTGTATCACTGATAAATGGTGTATTAATCATATGTGGTGTATAGGTGATACATGGTGTATGAGTAGTACATACGTGTTTCACTGATACAGTATGTATCACTGATGGAGTTGTATGAGTGGTACATAAGTGTATCACTGATACAACATGTATCACTGATACACCATATATCACTGAAATAATTGTCTATCAGTGGTATACGGTATATCAGTGATACACAAGTGTAATACTGATACACTATGTATGATTGATACATCATCTATCAGTGATACACAAGTATATCAATGGTACACGATGTATCACTAATACACCATGTATTACTGATACAGGTGTATTAGTGGTACATATGTATATCACTTAAACACCATGTATCAGTGATACAGGTGTATATGTGGTACAAACATGTATCACTGATACATAGTGTATCAATAATACATGGTGTATGAGTGATACACAAGTGGTACAAAAGTGCATCGCTAAAACCTAGTTTCACTAATCCAACATGTATCAGTGATACAAGATGCCTCAGTGATACAGAAGCGTATCAGTGGTACATACGTGTATCACTGTAACCTAGTTTCATCATAGTGTATTCCAATATCATTCTATGGGCTTGGAATATATATATATATATATATATATATATATATATATATATATGTATGTATGTATGTATGTATGTATGTATGTATGTATGTATATATATGTATGTATGTATGTTGAAGGATATACCTTTAATTGTTTGAAATGGAGTTGAATCAAAGTTCATCCTCGTCGAGTTGAAAGATGACTGTTCGTCTTCTTGAAAATCGCCTTCAAATGACTCTTGACGACTTCAAATGTGTTGTTTGTGTATTGTAGATGGGTAGAAGGACCTAATTGAGGTTATCATCTTCAAAAATGTCTTCGAGATTGTGTGAGACTGTTGCGGCGTATAGGCCGATGGGTGGTTTCAAACATCTCTCGCACTAGGGTGAGGGTATTTTTGTAATCAGCAAATTAGTTATATTATTTAAAAGACTAAATCTATTATTCTAATAATCGAAGGTTTAAATCTTAAAAACCTATTAAACAAAAGGATCTAATCCTAAATCCCCCTTTTAAAAAACGCTTGCAATTCTTTTTTAATTTTCTTAAGAAATTGTCATTTAAAATGACACTTTCAGTGCTTTTTAATTTTCTAAAGAAAGTGTCATTTTAAAAGATGCTTTCAATGTTTTTTTAATTTTCTAAACCAAATGTCATTTGAAATGATGCTTTTAATGTTTTTTTAAATTTCTAAAAAAGTATCATTTTAAAAGATGATTTTGTTAGTATAATTGGCTATTTCCAGGTTAGTTATAAAATCGTAGTGTCTGTACCTTATTTTTGGGTTTGGAGTTTCTGGTGTTTGTGTCAAGGTGTTCCGTCTAATTCATAATCGATAAACCTGCACCGAACCTCGTGTAAGGTATATGTAACCCACTACACACATCCATATGTATATTTCACTTATCATATCATATTTATCATGTAGTTGTGTTTCTAACTGCCCTAAAGTATTTTATACTTAAAACATGAAATATGGGCAATGGCGCTCGAAGGGCGCTCGAGACCTCTACAAGTGCTTTCAAGCGCTCAAAGAGCGCTCGAGCACCTATGAGCGGTTGAATTAATTGTGCCATTTTTCTATTGATGAGAGTTGGGCATTTGAAACGCCCGTAGAGTGCTCAAAGTGCGCTCAAGTGCTCCTCACCCTCTTTGTCATGCTCTCATTGCCGCGAGTAGAAAAGCCTGCAAAACTTAACTACGCTTCAAGAGCACTCAAGCACAGTATAAGCATTGTAGCGCACTAAAAGAGCGCTCAAATGCCGCAATGTTTAGTATAAAAACACTAAGTTTCGGCAGGTAGGGTTGGTGCATTGATGTTAATGTTTTGAGGTAGCTTCTTTCCAAGCACCCACCAACCCTCAAGCATTCAATATATTATGAATGTTTGATATTAAAGCTTCCTAAGGAATTTATGCAACCATTAATGGTAGATTTAGCTTGTGCCATATAGCTTAATCCATTAACCATCCATATACATCCACTACACTTGTTCCACACACACATTTGATCGAGGTGACTCGGAGCCATCGTAAACGGAGATCAAGAGTGGCTCCTATGGAGACTAGGGGATCAAGGAAGGCACTCGGGGAGTTGCGTCAAGATACGGAGTTTGGCGTCCATGGGGTATATGGGTACAAGTCTTTTCTTGTATTTTGATTACCTTCTTGGTTCTTAGTAAGTATTTTGTGTGTTGGTACCATGATTTTTATCTTGTGGTTGTTCCTGTCAGAGCCGCTTAGCGACAAATCAAAAAGAATACAACGTGATGAAGGCCGTAATGATTTTTCATGAAAAATGGTTGATACATACTGATATATATTAAAAATACACCTCTAAGGAACTTGAACAAGTTCCTTGAATGCAGAAAACTAATTGAGACGACCCAACGATGTTCTCTTGTATTCCCAGACGCACGTCATGAACACAGCGTGTGGACACCATTCTCGTTCACGTAGATTTTCTTCCTATGGTTTCTCACACACACAAAAGCTCTCAAAAACTAAAAAATACAGCTAGAGAGAGAGGAAAGATGGCAGCACAAAGGGGAGAAGGAGAGAGAATTGAGAGACTTAGAATAATTAAATAATTATTTTCCTTCTTCCTTATAATTTTGGCCAAGCTTCCTAAAAATGTATAGACAAGATAATATAACTTATCTTTGCCAAAATGTGAGAAAAAACAATCTCCTTGGGCTGGCCACCTAGGGTGAAAACCCTAGGTGTGCCAAAATCCAATTATACCCTTAATTATTTAATTTAATTCCTAATTGTCTCCGACAGCAAAATCAACAATCAAATTAAATTAAATAATTCCCGAAACCAATAAAAAAATATCTATGTGCGTATAATGGGCTATGTGAGAGATCATATGAAAGTATAGGACTCAGACTAACCGTATAGTAATTCTGGATTTTCCTAACTCCATCCCTGAGTTAGATCCATTCATGCACGAATCAGGACTTATTCTATTAAAGACCCTAACTCGAATTATGTCTCGAGTTTCCAATTATAAATTGCCCAAGGTCTCCCTATATTTAAGATATGGATTCTCCATAATTAAATTAGGTTACTGATAACCCAATTTAATCATCCTCTTATCATCGCAATCGCATCGCTTAACCTTTTGAATATGCCAGATCAAAAGAGCCACTGGCCAGATTTTGGCATAATCAAACCTATAAGCTAAGTGTTAGTATTTTGGCTATTCCCAGGTTAAGCACAAAACCATTGTATTTATACCTTTAATTTTGGGTTTGGTGTTTCGGGAGTTTGTGTCTAGGTTCTTCGTCCAGATCACATTTAGCAAGCCCGCTACGAATCTGGTATAAGGTATATGGCACCCATATACACACACCCATATGCATTAGGGTAGTTTATGTTTTTATTTCCTTAGAGAATTCATGACTTACCATGAATTCTAGGCACTAGCACACGAAGGGGCATGAGCACCTTCAAGCGCTTTCGAGCGTTCAAGGAACGCTTGAGTGGCAAACATTATTTGTGCCTTTCTCGATAAGTCGAGAGTTAAGATATTGAAGCATCTGAAGAGCATCCGTAGAGCGCTCGAGCACCCCTATTCAATGTCTTATTTTCTTTTTGCAGAGAGTGGGTTTTCTAGGCGCCCGTAGTATTCTCGTAGAGCGCTCGAGCTCAAAGTTGGAACCCTAGCAACAACTCTCATTGGGGTGGGCAGAAAAAGCCTGCAATCTTTAACTGCGCTCAAAGAGCGCACGAGTGCCTTAAGCCACCTGTGGCGTGCTCGAAGAGCTTTCTAGCACCGGTGTATTTTCCTATATATACACAGCTAAACTGCAACTAGGGTTGAGCCTTTTGTTTAAGAGATTTTTTCGGTGTGTCTCTTTCCTCCAGCTTCTCTCTAGGCCTCATTTTCATCCTTATGCTTTTATATCTCCATTAAGGCATAGTTTGAAGGTTACCAAGGTATCACCAATCCACCATGGGTTATTCTTGTTGATACTTTATTCTATCCATCTACCAACCATATCATACACACACTTCTCCCACTACACACACATCTGGTTGAGGTGACTCAGAGCCATCGTTGATACGAAGATCAGGAGTAGCTCTCGTGGACATTATAGGATCAAGGAAAGCGCTTGGGAAGCTGCATCAACAATACCAGAGTTAGGCGTCCATGGGTATATGGTTATAAGTCGTTTTCTTGTATTTTGATATCCTTTTTGGTTTGTAGTAAAATATATTTGTGTGTTTGGTGCTGTGGTTTTCATCTCGGAGATTATTTTTTCTAGGGTTCCCACGTTATATCGTGTGTATTTATTTTATGGTTGTTGGTTTAGGATCATGGTTCATTTTATACACTCCGTTAGTTTTAACTTATTAGATTGATATGACAAAAATTACATTTGTAAATTAGTCCATCTAATATTTGTTAATAACATAATAAACCTATTTGACTCCTTTTAGGTTTATATAAGTGGTCGGTAGCTATAATCTCAATTGGTATCAAAGCTTAGTTCTCATTTTTAGGTCTAACCACCTGAATAGATCCCATAGCTACCATGAACACCGAGTTAGAAAGAGAAGGTCTTTCTATGACTTGTCCACCGCATTTCGATGGCTCAAATTATCCCTACTGGAAAGCTAGAATGAAAGCTTTCCTTAATTCCATGGGGATACGCATTTGGAGGTCCGTTGTGCATGGCTACGAATTGCCCAAAATCGAGAACGGCACCACTCATCAAACTCGAGAGAAAACTGAATTTGAGTGGATGACCGCTGACAATTCTTGTGCGGAGTATAACTACAAAGCACTCGGTACCCAACATAATGCCTTGGGTCCTAGTGAGTTTTCTAGGATCTCACATTGTGAAACTACCAAGGAGGCTTGGGACATACTCCAAGTCACCCATGAGGGCACCCAGATGGTTAAGACCTCCAAGCTCTAAATGCTCTCTACTAGGTTCGAAGAACTTAGAATGTTCGAAAGTGGTTCATTCGATCACTTCTATTTAGATCTAACCACCCGAGTAGATCTCTTAGCTACCATGAACCCCGAATTAGAAAGATATGGTCTCTTTGTAACTTGTCCACCGCATTTCGACGACTCAAATTATCCCTATTTGAACGCTATAATGAAATCTTTCTTTAATTTCATGGGGATACGTATTTGGAGGTCCGTTGTGCATGGCTATGAATTACCCAAAATCGAGGATGGTACCACTCATCATACTCGAGAGAAAACTGAATTTGAGTGGATGACCGTAGATAATTCTTGTGCCGAGTACAACTACAAAGCACTCGGCGCCATACATAATGCCTTAGGTCCTAGTGAGTTCTCTAGGATGTCACATTATGAGACTGCCAAGGAGGATTGAGACATACTTTAAGTCACCCATGGCGACACCCAGATGGTTAAGACCTCCATTCTCCAAATGCTGTCTACTAGGTTGAAAGAACTTAGAATTTCCGAAAGTTATTCATTCGACCACTTCTATTCCAACCTTAGTGAAATTGTTAACTCGTTATTTTCTTTAGGCGAACCTCTCAACTCATCTAAAGTTGTGAGGAATATTCTTTGGTCATTACCCAAAAAGTTCAGGTCCAAAGTTACCGCTATCGAGGAGAGCCACGATGTTAACTCCCTCAAGGTTGAAGAGTTAGTAGGAAGTTTCAAACCTACGAATTAATCACCTTTCATCTCGCAGTATCTTATCCAGCTCCAATAAGGGTGTGGCCTTAAAATCCAATCGGCCCAACCCCGCGGATAGCGATGACAATTCTGTTCACATTGATGAGGAGGACCTTGCTCTTCTTGCAAGAAAATTCACAGATTCCAAGTCCAACCATCTCCTCGAAAAGATTGTCTCCTAATAGGAGTGATCAGAGTTATTCAAGCATCTCATCCAGCTCAAACAGACCTCAAGGCATCCAATGGTATGAGTGTCATGGTTTTGGTCACATTCAAGCCGAATGTACCAACTCTCTCAAATGAAAGGAGAAAAGATCTTTACCGTCACTTGGGATGACGAGAGTGAAGAGAGATTGAAGCTCGAGTTGAGAACGGAACCATCGTAAGTGACAAGGACGCACAATCAAAATACGTCGTCTTCGTATCCACCACAGGCTGTCACAACCCCTCTGTTCTAATCATCACCTTAACTACTCTCACTGATGACACTCCTTAAGTGGTCAATTCATTAGACAAACTAAGTGACGAAGTAGGAAGCAACTAAGATGGGGATGAGATGAAAAAGGATCTATCCATGATGCCTACGAGGAACTCATTGAAGAGTGCCTCTCTCAAAAAGGAGAATGCAAGACTAAAAAAAGACTACATTTCTTTTAAGAAGGAACATGACTTCCTTGAAAGTGACATCATTGCACGTGACCTTAAGATAACCACTCTCACAGAGTACCAAGCCAGTCTAGTCAACACTTTCTCATATGTAGAGAGAGAAAGATTAACTACTTGGAAGAATTAATGATATCTAAGTCAAGGATCACTTCGCTTGAGATAGATCTTCTAGAGGTTACCTCTGTGGTGAAAAGGAGTGAAGCAGCCTCCCACATCAACGATCTCTCTCAGTCTTTCCACTATCGTAGTGGCCTTGAATTCCTAGATCCTCCCTCCCTATTAACTACTCCACCGAAAGACTCTAAATGAGTCATTTTCGTTAGGGCATCATCACATACCTCCTCATCCTATGTGCCGGATCTTGTCGATCTTCAAGTACTAAATCATACGGTTCTCAACCGAAGAAATCGTTTGAGATCGTCCACCATCATACCCTATAAATCTAAAGACCCTCTCCTTTCCTTATCCTATCAGGACGATTCCTCTTTGGAAGACTCCCATGGAAAACACCTTGGAATAGCCATCACCCGTGTGAAACAGATCATGATTGATGATCATCCAAAAAAGGTTTGGTTCCTCCCTCCTCAATGCACATCACATCCAAGTCTGCCTCAAAATCAAGACCCTCTCTGTCGTGCCACTATTATGGGTTAGCAGGTGACATAAGACCAAATTGCTATCGTATGAGAAGAGATAAGACTAGAGTAAAATGTTCAAATTGACTTCTTGCTGATACGTCTATAAGTTCTCGCTCATCCTCTTCAGAGCAAGAACAAGCCTTAGGAACTAGCAGCTCAATCCTCCTACCTTTTTGTACAAATTGACAAGCTTTCCATGGAGATGTCCAAACCTCATTCCCCTACTTCTAGACCAAGACACAGTCCTCCTAGGAACTACCTCATTTAAGTCAACCTAGACCTGTTGTCATCACCCCTCCTAAGGAAGGGAGATAACCCTCCAAAGAAGGGAAATGCTCATGGTACGAAAAGTCCATGGTGTAATGGGCGTCGTTATCTTTCCCAATATACTCTAACGTAGAGCTTGTGGTACACCTAGTAGTTGTTGCAGCTTATCACCAGATGTTGTTTTCGCCTTTCTCCTAGTACTAATCTCATTAAGAATGTATTATTTTTTCTTTCCTCAAAGAATGTATTTCTTCTTGAAGATGTGAAAAGAAAGTTTATATAAAATATATGTTTATTTCCATTTCTTTCTGTTTCTGTTCTTTGCATACCTGTGTGTCTGACATACTATGATAAACATGAATATGAGATAAGATATCTAACACTCATGCATTGCATAATTATTTGACGAATTTCCATGGCAATTGGATATTCCTTGTATTCTATCTTATTTTACATGTATCTATACTATAAGTTGGTGGTCATGTTATATTCCCTATCACACACACTTATTGGGATCATAATGATTATAGGTCACAAGTTGGCTCTATCTCTAGTCATAATGTTATGACCATATGGTCCTTGATATAGATTGACCTATGTTTGTGGTCTACCTTTAGACGCTTTCCCTCTTCATGTTCTGCATTTGAACGGCCGCTTGTTGTAGGTGTAAGTCCTTACTTTATGTGAGTAACCACTTACGATCGGTGTAAGTCATCGTTACTGCTTTCCCTTGACAACAAAAAAAAATTTATGTATATGTTGTCTATACCCATTTTTTTGTTTCACAATTTTCACACTAAAAAATTATGTGTGTTTTGACCATATCATAGTCTGGATTATATATGGGCAAGAGTTCACATGTGTGTCTCTTGGTTAACAAGATTGAGGTTCGTACGCGAATTTGAAGGTACAAATATCATTGGGTTTGTCTTCTAGGTTCAAGCAGATGATTCATCTCTTTATGATTGGACTTGTTCCCATCTTATACCTTTTCAAGCATCATGATCCCTTGCATGGAGTTCACCATTCACCATAAATAGGAGGATGACATGAACCACTTACACTTGAGTTTATACTTGCGAGTTGTATATTGATTCATTGATTATCAATTTTCATGCATATCTCTCAAGTTTTATATGCTTCTGCATGTTTTTTGGTGACTCTTATTTCACTGTCATGCTTGTAATATGCACCCATCTTCTATGTGTTGTATATTTTCATTTTTTGCATGATGTTTCCTCGGGTATTCTTGGTCTGAAGGGGAGTTATTCAAAGAATATTTATATGAGTATTAACTCATTTTCTTCTGGGAGGGACTGCTCAACTCTGGGGAGGGAAATCATAACTAGAATCTCTAGAGGACGAGTGCTCTAATAACGCTCAAGCGCATATGTCATTCATACATGACAAATGACAAGACCTTTCTCTAACGCTTACGCTTCCTCTATACTTATGATTTCCCCCGTGTTACCTTTTTCGCCATAGCCATCATATGCCATCCCCTTCAACGAATCCTTGTCTCTATCTCTCTCTCCCTCTCCTATCAACTTCAGTTTCCATGGACAATCCAGGCTCTCCACCTCGAATACGTCAGATTGCCTTCGCCTATAGACCCACAGGAGAACCGACCATCGGGACCATTTTCGCTCACCTTGAGGGATTAACCTTTCACATAGACTCACAATTTGATGAGTTCAAGCGACGCTCTCGCACATTAAAACGCTAGTTCTATGACTTGCAGGGTTCTCATGAAGGTCTACGCAGCGATGTAACTAGTGGGCAACATCATCTTCATCGTCACATGACCTCCCTTGGTCAATCCTTCTCTACCGTCCGGTCCCAAGTCAAAGAACTTGAAGACCGTATCTGGATCCTTGAACAGCACATCCGGGACCTCACCAAGGACCCTAATACCCCTAATAATAGACAGGCCCAGGTGATTTCTACTTCGTAAGCAATATTTGTTTTTCCTCCCTTTGCTTTTCCAGGATAAAAAGGGGAAGAAGTAGTTTTGGTCCAAGGGGAGATGTAGAAGTTAAGGAAGCTGTATTATTGTCTTTACTTCTATATGTATTTAACCATATGACAATGTGACATGATATGTTCAATTTTCAGTTTGCTGCATAATGTATGCACTAATCGGTATATCTGTCAGTACATCTGTCTTCTGATGATGCATGATATTACTTATAACTTTTTTCCTACCATGATAACTTTTAATTTGTATTTATGTTTTATTTATCATATCACGATATCTTTCACGTGGGTTTGGAGTTTTTTGTACAGTGAGCAGGTACA
>JAULLG010429911.1:0-11362 GCA_035668355.1 Sarracenia leucophylla
ATCTCGAGACACAAATTGAGTTAGGGTCAGGAGTTCAGTCAGGGCTTCCTCATGATCCCTCACGTAGCCCATTTATACGCACGGGTTTTTAGTTGGCATCGGTTATTATTTAATTTAATTCGATCGTCGAATTTCTCACCGGGACGTGTGGGGTATTAAATTAAATATTCAGAGGCATAATTGGCAAAGTGGCATATTAGGGACACTCCCTAATGGATGGTCCTAGTTAGGTGGAAAAATAGTTTATTTTGTTAAGTATATATATATATATATATTACATCTTATTATTTAGGAAGTGATATATATACTCGGTTTATTTTAATATATAGATATATATTAAAATGGAGACAAATTTTTTTTTTCTCTCTCTCTCTCCTTTAGTGGCCGGCCATATATGGAGTGGGTTTTGTTTTATTTTGGTAATTATATATATCACATATGGTTTTAAGGACAGGTGATATACATATACCTCTTTTAAGAGATGGTGATATATATTAATCAAAATAAGAGAATTAAAAACCTAATTTGTCTATCAACCTCAAAAAATGCCGTCGCCCTCCCTCTCTTGTTCTTGTGTTCTTCTACAAGTTTTGAGAGGATCCAAGTGTGTTTGAAGCCAAAAGGACTCGATTCAGATCGATGCCCCCACGTTGGAGTCGAGACGTGCGCCGGGTCATTTGTGAGAAGATCACCAGGTGGTCTCACCTCAACACGTGGAATGTAGAAACTCTACAATGAGTTTCAAAAGGTGTATTTCGGTTTTAATCTTAATATCCTTTTGACTTTTCATGAAAAATGAGACGAGACGATACATATTTTACGGTCACGTAATCGTCAATCCAAACTAATTTTTTAAAGCTTCCGCTGCGCCGACTCTAACACATCTTATACTGCTCCTTAGACCCAAACCAATTTAACAAAATTTCTACATGTGACACAGCTAAGGAAATATGGGATAGACTTAAAGTTACCCACGAGAGAACTAATCAAGTCAAAGAATCTAAAATTAGTTTGCTTGTGCAAAATTATGAACTTTTCAAAATGAAAAATAATGAGTCAATTTCTGAAATGTTCACAAGATTCATTGATATTATTAATGGACTAAGATCTCTTAGTAAGATCTACTCTAATGTAGAGATGGTCAGAAAGATTTTGAGATGCTTGCCTAGAAGTTGGGAAGCAAAAGTTACAACCATCTAGGAGGCTAAAGATCTAACAACTCTCCACCTAGAAGAGCTGCTAGGTTCTCTTATGACCCATGAGATGAACAAGAAGATGGATGATGATGAGGAAGGCAAAAACAAGAAGAAGATCATGGCCCTCAAATCCAAGATTGCCGACAATGAAAAAGAGGAGACCGAGAATGAAGAAGAAGAAATTGCTTTTCTCTCCAAGAAGGTGGCCAAAATTATGAGAGAGAAAAGAGAAAGAATGAGGAGGTTGAAAGGAAAATCCAACTTCAACTCCAAAGAAGATGAAGAGGAGATCATATGCTACCACTGTAAGAAACCTGGTCACATCAAATCAGAATGTCCTCTGCTCAACAAAAACAAAAAAAAAAAAAGCATCCAAAGAGAGCAATGAAAATCACGTGGGATGATTCAGATTCTAGTGATGAAGATGAAGAATCCATTGACAAGGAAATCTCTAACCTTGCTCTCATGGCTTTAGGAAGTAAGGTAAATTTCTTTTCTGACAATGATAGTGAAGAGGACACTCTCACTAATGAAGAGCTCCGAGAAGCTCTTGAGAGTTCTTTAAAAGTAATTAAAGAACTTAATTTGAAAATTAAATCTCTTGAAAAACATATTATTGTTTTAAATTCAAAAATTGAATTTTTGGAAAAAGAAAAAGAAAATAGTGTTCCTATAATCTCAACCGAGCTTGAAAATGAAAACATTTTATTGAAATCAAAGGTTGATGATTTAACAAAAAACATAGCTAAATTCTCTCAAGGAGAAAAGAATTTAGATATGATTTTTGGCACAAGCTGCACTTTAAATAAATAGGGACTTGGATTTAATCCTAACGAGCAAAAATCTGTTCATAAAAATCCTTTTACAAAAGCCCCTCCGTAAAAGACTTTTAGCTGCAATTTTTGTAGCAAAAGTGGACATACTGTCAAATTTTGTTACTTAAAACTTAAATGCAACAAACCATTGAAGAAGGTATGGATTAAGAATGGCGATCCTCCACCCAAAGTTGCTAAGGCCACACCTAGGAAACCTAGGAAGATAAGACAATCTAGATGGAAAGCCTTTGCAAAACCCCAACCTGCACATATGAGTATAATGTCCCTCATATGCATAATATGAATTTTTATACTAATCCTCAAGGACCCAATTTGAGATGGGTACCAAGATACTATTCACACTCTTTTGTAGGAGAAAGCCAAGAAAATATTTGGCTGAGGAACATGAAGGGCAAGGCCAAGATGTTCCCATACTAAAAGGTAAAAACAATGAAGAACCTGTCACTTGCAGGTGACAACAAATTTGCCAAGGAATTCTTTTTTTCAAAATTGGTGACATCTATTCCTTTTCAATTGATAACTTTTTGGTGATAATTTTCTAAATTTGATGATTATATGTCATATGTGTTATGCCATCAAATGCTTTTTAAATGCATAAAACTTAGTTCAAAATACTTTTTCTGCATTCTGTTGCTGCATTGTTAAATCGATCATTTGTTTTCTTAAATCGATTCTGTGCTTTGATATCTGTTTGTTGAATCTATCCATCATATTTTTTTATTTGAATCCTTTTTCTATATAGCCTTATTTTTGTGCTTTTGATTCGAATTAGGGTCTCAGTGATTCGATTCACTGTGATACTGAATCGATTCTTATATGATATGATATGATTCGATTCTTTGATTTCTTGAATCGATTCGTATGAAACACGAATTGATCCATCTTTCCTTTTGGGGCTTGTTGATTTGATTCACTGAAATAGTGATTCGATTCTCTTGTACACTTTTATGCTTATGAATTGATTCAGTTAGTTCTTGATTTGATTCTTTGTGCCTTATTCTATAGAGCGATTCGATTCACCTTATTGGCGATTCGATTCTCTATTTTTAAGAATCAATTCTCCACGCCTTTTGTATACATTGATTCGAATCCATGTATCAATGATTCGAATCACCTTTTAATTTTTCCTTCTATTGACTCAAATCAGCGTGTCAACGATTCGAATCACTTAACCCTTTCTATATATACCTAGAGGGACCCAGTGTTTAAAACCCATTCCTTTAGCACCTTCTAAACTTCTCTCTCTTTTCAACCGATATCCCTCTATCCCTCTCTCTCTCTCTCTCTCTCTCTCTCTCTCTCTGTTTCTCCATCATTCTCAAACTGAGAACTCGATCGATGAGTCTAGGGCTCAAGCGGCCAAACAATGAAATTTATGCAATCTCTCGACGGAAGAAGAGGTCTGGAACCAACAAGGATCTTGGTTTGTCTCCCAACACTCCTAATATTGACCTATCCTCCGACTCCATGGAAGCGCCTTCTTCCATTCCGCCTCCTTCCATTCCCACTCCTTCCATTCCCTCTGCTTATATCCCTACATCTTCCAATCCTCCATTAGTTGAGCCAACTGATGAGTCATCTAAGCTTTACATCATCGCTTATATCCTTCAATACACCTCTGAAAATTTGGAAGACCTAAATCGCATGTTCACCGACCTCGCTGCCAAAGTGAACATCTTGGAAGTGAAAGTCAAATTCGCTCTCGGGGAGGTTAACGAGATCAAGGAGAGAAAGATGAAGAAAGATCTAAAGAAGAAGAAGAAGAAGAAGAAGAAGAAGAAGAAGAAGAAGAAGAAGAGGAAGGACGACGAAGACCTAGATCAAGCCATTCGCGACATAGCTGCTCGAGCTGATGCTAAGGAAGCAGAGAAGAAGAAGAACTAGATTAATTTTTTTCTCTGTACTTCTGGGGCAATTTTTGTTTTTTGTGAAACAATCTTTTGAAACATCAACAGCTCAGTAAATTTTTTTTTTTGCAATTTCTGTTGTTGTTGTTATACATTCACGGCTCTAAATATTTATCTTTTAAATGGAATTGAATGATGATACTTTGAATTTATCTCATTTTTTTTTTCAAATTTCGATTGATGTATGCTGATATCATACCCTGTTTTTGCATCTCAAATCTCTCACTGCATATGCAATTGTTGTAGCCTAATTCTTTCAATCAAGTTTGATCAACATTGTTCTTGAATGAAATCTTATGATTGATTACCTATTGGTATCATACCCAATTTCATCTTTAAAACCTATAGTTTATGACGGTCAATAATCGGGGCATTTCACAGATAAAATTCTTTTAATAAATCCTTTTTGAGTGAAATTCTCGTAGACCCGCTCTGTTATAATCTTTTGTTCAAAATATGATTCCATTTATCTCAATCATAATTTTGACATGTCATAAGCAATGCATAGCTTACCTAAGAAAGGTGGAGTCTTGTTTCTAAAACCTTTTGGTACCATATACTCTCCATTTTGGCATCACATGCCCAAAACTCTTTGGTATCAGACATGCATACCATGTATCAAATATGGGGAGTTTTCTTTAGAAATAATTTCTTTAACAATTGGTAGTACTTTTCAAATGAGAAGATAAAATTTTCATGGACCAAATTGGAACAACATCTCAGGGGAAGTTTTTACTTTTCTTTGCTCTAATACAATAAATCCCCTGTAGTTTCTCATCTCTTCTTTGATACACAAAATCTCTTGAATTTCTTCAAAGCGGAGAATGAAAATTTTTGCCATCATCAAAGGGGGAGATATACTATGAGGGGGAGATAAACTCCATTTGTTTTCTTAATATTGGTATCTAACATATGTGCTCTTTTTCTCTTACCTTTTTGCTATGACAAATGGTGAGAATTTTTGATAGATTCGTATAGAAGCATTTTTCATTCTATTTACATTGATTTATTTTTCTTTTCAATCTAATTGGTATCATAGAGCATAACCTTATATTTTCAACTAATTAGTATCTAGAGCTTAATTTCCATATCTTTATGCATTTGCAAATCAATGGTTGTCATAATCAAAAAGGGGGAGATTGTTAGCCTAAAGGCTCTTTTCAATCAAGCCTCACTTTGGTTTTGATTATAATAACACATTGATTTGATGTTGCTAATATTCACCTATGTTTAAGAAAGTATTTTTAGGATTTATCAACCTTTCAAGCGCAGCAAAAAGGCAAGCCAACGCCTCTATGGATCGGCTTCTTATATTGAGCATGGATGCTCAAAAAAATGCTAAAGAGGATATCAAGACTCAAGTTCAAGAGGAATCAGTTCAACAAAGTCTTCAACCCCGAAGAGACTTGAGATTGAAGGTGATGCAAGAAGAAGCATCAACCTATTAATGTTTGAGATTCAAGTAGTAGAAGAAGAATCAATAGAAGAAAAAGAAAGAGAAGAGATATGGATAAAATATTATTATCCATCTCATCAGATTCTCTTAGTAGATGAAGAGGCCCCAGCCCTATTGATCATCTCATCAGATACTATTAGATGATGAAGGTGATTTCTCTTTCTCACTAAACTTAGCTAACTCATTCGGCTCTGCCTCAAGCTTAAGAGTATGAAGAGGAGCCCAAGTATCTTTTGGAGCATGAAGCCTATCAAGATTCAAGAAGAACTGAAGCTCAACGCAAAGGGAAGAAACCTTTAATGATTCATGAAGATTGAAGGTGAATCAAGGCCAGAGGAGAAATGGAAGCTGGAAAGAAGAAGAGCTGATTCGATCCTTGCTCGGCTGAATCGATTCTACAGCCAGCCGATTCGATCCTTGATCGTGCTGATTTGAATCACCCACAGTAAAACTCCCAAGTGATTCGATCCTTCCACAGCCGATTCGATCCTTCCATGTGCCGATTCGATTCTTCAAGCTGCTGAACTGATTCACAACCTATATTTCAAGACCATGATTCGATTCTTCAGTTCCATGAATCGATTCATCATGAAGAAACTCAAAGATTTGAGGAACTTGATTCGATCCTAAGAGATCATGATTCGAATCACTAGAGCAAAAATGAAGAAGCTGAATCGATCCTACACCTCTATGAATCGATTCACAAGTTCATAAAGAAGAAGATGAATTGATCCTCCCAGTTGTTGAATCAAATCACAACATCCAAACCAGGCGCATGATTCGATCCTTGGTTTTACCGATTCGATCCTCAGTCTTAGAAACGACAATTTGATTCCATCCTCCAAGTTGTTGAATCGAATCACTACAGTGAAATTGAAGACGATATTTGATTCTCGGAGTACATGATTCGAATCACCAGAGACAAAATGAAGTCACGATTCGATTCTCTGGTTTGACGATTCGATCCTTCATCTCAAAAAGCGCATTTGATTCGAATCACCCGATACATGATTCGATCCTCAAGACCAATAAGCGTGTTTGAATCAAATCACCAATAATGTGATTGGATCCTCTGTGAGAAAAAAGGCCGTTTGATTCGATTCTCGGTTATCACGAATCGATTCCCTGCTTCAACATTAAAGACACGAATCGATCCTCTCCTTCATGATTCGATTCATATGCTTAGAAGTTCAAATCTTGAAGCTACAATGGCAAGATTTTCTCAGCATTTAATGATCCAACGACTAGAGATCCAAGCATTAAATGAGCCAACGGCTCCGTAACTCTCACAGCATATATAAGGGGTAAAGATTGAACAAAGAGAGGTTGGTGAAACTGGTGAACTTGGCAAGAACACAAAAAAATTATAACTCTTTGGTTCATTGCTCTTTTTTTAATTCTCTAATCTTAGAGCTTTTATTTTCTGGTTTTCATACCAGTTTCTGTACTCCTCTCTTTTATTTGATCATTCATTGTAAATCTTTTGAGTTTTTGAGAGTGAGTGAATCACAGAGATTTCTTAATCACTTATCACTTGTAAAAAATGTGAGTCACCCCGTTTTTCCTTTGAGAGTGTATATCTCTATGAAGAAGCTGTAATAGCTTGTTTAAGTTGACGGAGTGCCCACAAACTTCCTTGCCCAGGCTTTAAGAAGTGAGCCCGCAATCATCTTTGTTCAGCCTTTGAAGGAGTGAGCCCGTAATCATCCTTTATTAGGCTTTGAAGATTTATGCCCACAAACAACTTTGTACAAGGCTTGGAGTGTGCCCGTAAACATTCTGTTATTGAAAATTATCAAGGGGGATCTTGAGGAGTGGACGTAGGTTGGGATTTAGCCGAATCACTATAAATCTCTTGTCTCGTGATTGCAGCATTTCTTTCCCTAATGAGGCTAGCACATGGAAACTGTGTTGCTCATGAATATAATGAGGCTAGCACATGGAAACTGTGTTGCTCATGAAAACTATGTTGCTCATGAATATTCCTTGACAATGGACATTGGTGCACTACTTCTACCTTTGACTTATCTACTACAATCTCATCTTGGAAATAATGTAACCAAGAAATAGAACATTATCATCCAGAAAAGAACACTTCGTGACATTCACATAGGATTTCTCTTTTTACAATAATAAGAGGACCTGGTGTAGGTGCTAGAGGTGCAGTTCATGATTAACACTATAAACTAAAATATCATCAAAATAAATAACAACGAACCACTTGATAAAAGGTTGAAATGACTGGTTCATCACAGCATGAAGGTGTTAGAAGCATGAGATAGCCCGAATGGCATCACTAGCCACTCATAAAGTCCTTTTCCGATTTTGAAAGCAGTTTTCCATTCATCGTCATCTTGAATTCTGATATGATGATATCAACTCTTTAAATTAAGTTTACTAAAAGTAGTTGATTCACTTAGTTGATCTGGTAAATCACCAAATCTTGTAATGAAAATCAGTAACTCACAATAATTTTATTGATTACACGACTATACATGCACATTCCCCACAACCCATCTTTCTTAGGGGTCAATAATGTGGGCACTGCACATGGACTAAGGCTCTCACTGACATAACCCTTTTGAAGTAACTCATGTGCCAACTGACGAAGCTCTTCATGCTCTTTAGTACTCATCTGGTAATAGGGATAGTTTTACAGATTCACCTATGGGATGAAATCAATCTGACACTGAATATCCCTCAACGGTGGTAATCCTGGTGGTAACTTTGTTAGAAAGACATCCTGAAATTCTTTTATTAACTTCATGGCCTTTGGTATACTGGATACTGTTAGTATTTCCTTACCAATCAACAAATACACCATTTAAGTTATGTCATCTCTTTCACAAATCAGTGCATGGATAGAAGTTTGGAGTTTTTGTTAACCACCGCTCTTAGATCTTCATCTCTGCTTGGAATTAGCACAATTTTAAGTTTTTGGAATAGGAAGATATATGTATTCTCCCTCCCATCATGGAACACACACATTTCAAACTACCAAGGCATACCGAACAAAATATGGTAAGCATCCATTCGAACAACATCGCATCATATTTTATCTCTATAGCTAGCACCAATAGAAATGGAAACTAAACTACGATGTGAAACTGTTACCTCTTTTCCTTTCTCAAGCCAAGAAAGTTTATGAGGACTAAAATGTTGTTCTGTGATTAGTCCTAATTTGTTGACAGCTACCACAGATATCACATTCTCATAGCTGCCCGAATATATCACAAGCTGCATACTTTTCCCCCAATAGTGTAAGTGGATTGAAAGATATTGTTACGCAACCACCCTTCTTCATCGACTTCTAGTGGGGCAAGTAAGACCCTTCACACCACAAGTAGAGGTCCATCATCCCGCAGGACCTGCTCTTCGGACACATGGTTCTCATCTACCTGATTATAGTTAGATTCTTGAAGCATCCATTCTTCCTCACCTGTAGCAAACTCTTCATTTTCTTAATAACCATTTCCATAGTGATCTCTCTTCCTATAATTGATTGCACGAAGTCCTTACTTGTTGCACTTAAAGCAAAGCAACCTGCTCCTGTTTGCAGGGGGTTTGTGTAATAAACCCGCTACAGGTGGGTTTTTAGTAGCTCTTGCCTGGACAAAACCATTTACTCCATTAGCCTAGTTAATGCCCTGAACAATATTGGAAGGATTACGACCACCAGGGTTGCTCCAAACAAAGTTTCCAGAATGTCGCTTTAACTATTTTTCCAACTACAAAGCTCTTTGACATGCTTCAGAAACCAAATAAGGAACCAATAAATTCAACGTATCCTAGTATTGGGGTTTTAAACCTCTAATAAATCAGGATACCAATCGTTCTTCTGTCTTAGAAAGATTATTACGTACCAGTAGTTGAAAGAATCTGGTAGTATACTTATCAACCTTTTTGGGCCTTGGCGTAAACTCTACAGGTTATGATACATCATTTATGTTTAGTTGTAAGGTAAGAACATCAGGTGCATGTGCTTTTTAAGTTTTTCCAAAGAAACAATCTTCATCTTTCCTTGTAGTGTTCAGGAACCTTTAGCTGCTGCCACCAGGTTGTGGCCCTCCCTCAGAAACGAGTGGTGATGAGGGACACTCACTTATCATGTGGTACCTCCTTAAATTCCATGACCTCCTATATATCAAGAAACCATTCTAGGAACTCATATGGTTATAAGTTGCCATGAAACTCGGTATACCCATCTTTAGGTTGCCTTCCATCGACGTGACCTTATGTCTCCAACTGGTCTTCGCCTCCCACTAGGTAGGTTCCCAGCAAAGGGATTATCTTCTTTGTCATCTAGAATATCCTTCTCCTCCATAGATCATGGATTCGAAGGTACTCATTGCTGCTACTATTGAAAAGCCGTAGTTAAGGCTGTAACTTGTTGAGTCAGAGCCTCGATCTGCTACTGCAGCCTCATATTATTAGGTTCATAAGTTTCCTCCATGTGGCGTCTCCTTGCTGGCGTGATCACAAGAAAGTAGCCTTTACTCTGATACCAACTGATGTAGTAGAAACGTTTAAGGAAAAAGAAACAAAATAAGGATCTAATAAATTCAATATATCCTGATATTGGTGTTATAGACCTCCAATATATTAGGATACCAGTTATTCCTTTTCCTTGGAAATATTTTTGCGTCCCACTAGTTGAAAGAACGCTAGGAGCATGTTCTAATACACCATTCGTGTGTAGATGTGAGGCAAGAACGCTAGGAGCATGTGCTTTTTAAGTTTATCCCATGAAACAATCTTCGCTATCCCTTGCCATGTTTGGGTTACCTTTAGTTGTTTCCATTAAGTTGTGGCCCTCCTTTGGAAACGAGTGGCGATAAGGAACACTCGCTTATCATGCGATACATCCTTATATTCTATGACCTCCTCCACACAAAAAAGCCAATCTAGGAAATCATCAAGTTATAGGCTGCCATGAAACTTAGGAATATCGATCTATAGGCCCATCTCCTATCGATGCGACCTCATCTCTTCAACTAGTCTTCCCCTCCCCCTAGGTAGGTCCCTAGAAAAAGGATTATTTTCCTCGTCATCCAGAATATCCTTCTTCTCCACAGATGGTGGATTCGAAGGTACTCATTGCTAATGTTATTGAAAGGCCATATTAAGGCTCCAACTTGTTTAGTTAGAGCCTCGAGCTGCTATTGCAGCCTCACATTATTAGCATCATAAATTTTCTCCATGAGGCGTCTCTTAGATGCCATGATCATAAGAAAGTAGCCTTTTCTCTGATACCAACTGATATAGTAGAAACGTGTAAAGGAAAGGAAACAAAATAAGTACTTGATTTTGTTGATTCAAAATGAATACCAAAAAAGAAGAAACTGAGATAAAAACTTGAGTTCGTTGATTCGAGAACGAATACTGAACACAAGAACCTTCTTTAACTCCTTAATTCACATAAATATCATAATTAAAGGCAATGAGAGCACTCTCAATATTTTATTAATCAACAGAAATAGTGTTGAGCCCTTCAACTTATAATCCATCCCTGACTGCCCTTTGTAATGGGATGTTGAGCCCTTCCACTGTAATGTCAAATAGGAATTGAGATAAAGGACCCCCTTGTCTATTTCCTTTGCCTGTAGAAAAGTCCTTAATTGCACCCCCATTTACTAGCACTGATAAGGATGTTGTAGAGATACATTACTTAATCTATTTATTCAATTTCTGGCCAAACCCTAGATTTCTCGTCATCTCTAGGCCCATTTGAGGTTATCATAAGCCTTATGAAACTCCACCTTCAATATGAATCATGACTTGTGTTTTCCTCATTGATCTATTATTTCATTTGCCATCAAGATTCCATCCATTATCCGCCTTCTTTTAAAAAATGTTGATTGTCTTTCATCAATGATCGCGTGCATCATTCTTTTCAACCCATTTTGCCAAAGTTTTGCTAGGATTTTGTAAATAGAGCTTACTAAACTGATAGGTCTATAATCATTG
>JAULLG010431010.1:0-11362 GCA_035668355.1 Sarracenia leucophylla
TGAGAAGACCCCGAGGTGGTCTCACCATCAGTTTGGAACAACCGAAATCCTACGACGGGATTTCAATCGGTAAGTTTGTTAAGAACCTTGTATGGATCTTCGCCTTCCCGTGTTTATTTTTCATGAAAAACGTGCGTCAGTTGATTTTTAAACGACCCGCTTCCGTGTTCTAACATGATTTTTCCATAGAAGATACGCTATTACAGAGCTGAAGTGCGTCGATCGAAAAGTCTGATCAGCAAGAATGGTCGGCAAGATAGGTCGGTAGAATTGCTCGGCCAGGTGGCTCGGACACAGATGGTCGGTAGAATGCTTGGCCAGGTGGCTCGGTAGAGGAACTTGGCAAGAGAGCTCGGTAGGGGAACTCAGCATCAGAGCTCTCGGTCTGATAGGCAAGTAGGCCTCGATCGGCATGGAAGGCTGGCCGATCGGCCTTGGAGAGCTAATAGCAACTCGGCGTACCTTTCTCGGGATGGATAACGGCGGGGCGGGCATATTGAGGTCGGACCTTTGCGGGTTGGCAAGAGAGGTTGGCAAGGAGGTCGGGCAGGGGCCCGATGGGTAGAAAGAAAAAGATAAATAAATAAGGGGGTAGGGACATATATATAGGTTTGAGAGAAGCTTCTGGGACAAGCTTCAGGGAAGTTTACAGAACAAGCTTCGGGGAAGCTTACGGAACAAGCTTCGGGAAAGCTTGTGGAACAAGCTTCAGAATATATTTTGTTTGACGGATGTGTATATAGGTAGGGTTTGAGCCTACCTTAATCCGAAGTGGGCTTCCTAATTGAGTCACCCGACCTAGTGTAATTTACAGTCACATCAAGTTTGAATTATTCATGATTTGATTATATAATATAAAGTATAATATTTTAATATTATACAAAACTTTGCATATTAGAGGTTTAAAGCATTCGTCATGCGTGACATTATGACAATCAATATTTTTTTTTTTTGCTTATTTTTGTTATTAAAGATTATCAATTATATAATTGATAATAGTATTTATAATATCGTAGATACGTAGACAATGATTCTTTTACCATACAACACTATCGTATTTTTTTAATTTCGAAAATAACATAAATTCTAGGAAATATGTTTTTTGTTGTGTTAAAATGACAATTAAAACAAATACAAACATTCAATTTGTAGTAAGTAAAGTTTGGATATGTGTATCAATGAATTCTATACCACTTGCTAGTATTTGAAAAAAATTTACGTGCGTGGTTACTGATTCCCGTTACAGATTGGCCGATACGCCCGATATCCGTTACACACGACCGCAACCATTATGCCGGCCGATACAGCGATTTAGAACCTTAGCCTTGATAGACGGTCTACCTCTGACTATTGTACAATTGGTGGCAGTAATCTTGTCACTTGGCGTTGTAAAAACAGGCCGTTTTTGCATGTTCAAATGCTGAAGCCGAGTATCATACTATGGTTTGTACTGCCTTTGAAATGCTATGGATTCGTTCTCTTCTTCAAGACTTTAGTATCACGTCTTCTCGTTTGATGGAGATATTTTGTGATAATCAAGCAACCAAATTTATTGCTAATAATCATGTGTTTCTTGACCGTACTAAGCATATTGAGATTGACTACTACTTTATTCGAGACTTATTGATGGCGAAACAAATTGTAACTCCTATTGTTCGCTCCGAGAATCAATTGGATAATATTCTCACCAAACCGCTGGGGCTTGTTCTTCATTTCAAAGATTTCTCTTCGATCTAGGTATGTTTGATCCCTATGCTTCAGTTTAAAGGAGTGTTAGAATTTTTTTAGTTTGATTCTTTTATATTTAACTGGGTAGTTTGTAATTCTGTATGTGTAACTCATATATTTATATGTTTTGTGGTGTAACAGTTATTTTCAAGTCTCTTGATTCTCACTCTAACTACCAATCATTCTCACTCTCTAGTTCCTCTCTTTTTCTTCCTCTTCCTTTCTTTAACCCTAATTCACTCGTTTGCAATCCAACCGACAATATTATGGATGAAGCTTAATTTTGTTATCTTCTTTTGTGAGATGCTTGTATGCATGCCAAATGCATGTATTAGTTCTGACTGAAGCTTTTCAGGTGTTTCAGCCATTGGATCATTACACAACAGAAATCTCATTCTGAAGTTCCTGTCTCAAGTAACAAGGAAGAAATTCCAGGCCAGTGTCCATCTTATAACGACCCTCTCAAATTAATTTTTGGTTGCGAACACTACAAAAGGAACTGTAAGCTAGTTGCTGCTTGTTGCAACCGGCTTTACACATGCAGACGTTGCCATGACGATGTGGCTGATCACTCCATGGATAGGTATATAGACCCTCCATGGATAGGTATATAGACCCTGCTTTATCTTTATGCTTACAATGTTGCCTGCTTTTCCATACTTCTCATTTCCTCTTCTAATCATTTTTCTGCTGTTTCAAAATAAGCACGCAGGAAAGCTATCACTAAAATGATGTGTATGAAGTGCTTGATGATTCAGCCAATACGCCCCAAATGCTCAGCTGTTTCCTGTAATAATTTATTCATGGCTAAATACTACTGCAGGATTTGATGAGAGGTGATGTCCAGATTGATCAACTTTATTTTTTGCTCTTTCAGAATCTTATGGAAATTGCCAGTTCGTTACCGATAGATAATTTATTTATTTATTTATTTATTTTATTAATAGATTTTGTTAAGTCATCAATTGTCCAAAAAACTTAAACTGTTAAGAAATGAGCCCAACAATGCATTTTAAGATAATCAACACTCTCCCTCACGTGCAATCCTGTCTCGCACGTGGAGAGACAAATAAACCGAACAGGTGCATTAACACATAGAGTGCATAAACCTAAGACCTCATGGAACTAGAGCTCTAATACCATGTTAAGTCACTAATTGTCTCAAAAGCTTAAACTGTTAAGAAATGAGCCCAACAATGTATATCAAGCTATTCAACAGTTTTAATATTATTTCTTTGTCTGTTGATATTTTTAATGTCTTCCTGGAGAGAGGTTAAAAACTTTGAATTTTATGATGTTCTAATAGCAGTGTTAGAATGTATACTTTCTACCTTGACTATTTGGAGACAACTTTCTTTTGTTCTAGAATGGATGAGGTGTCCGATCACTCTAGAAATAGGTTGACAACGATAATTAATCAAAAACTTAACATAATCTCTATTTGTATTGAATAATGGTAAGCTGGGTGTCGAACCTCGGGGACAAGGAGGCTAAGATGCATTGCTTTGTAATTAATTCCTAACTTAATCCTGAAAAAAATTAAATTAAATTGATATAAGAGATGACAAATTAAAACTATTGGTTTTCAAATATGAAACGAGTTCTAGGATTATGAATCCACCCAACCTTGCAACAGCAAGTATGCATTGAAAAGGGTTCCAACCATTTATTTCTACTTCAACCCGTTGTGACTACAAGCCCTAACAGAGTTATCAATAACACAAATGATTAGTTAAAGTGTAAAGAATTAGTCTTTAGGGTTTTAGGGAAAGAGAAGAGAAGAGATTAAGGTGTCAAGAACTTGATCAGTTCCTTCTCTCAGACATCTATTTATATTAAAATGAACATAATATACAATGACACAAGTATCATTAATATAATAAAAGAAAGACTAACGCTCCCCCTCAAGCTGAAACATAATGCTCAAAGATACCCATCTTGGAAGACAAGTGAAAAAAGACGAACGAGTCAATAGTTTGGTGAAGATATCGCCAATTTGATCCCTCAAGCAAATGTAGGGAGTGATAATCCGTTTTTACAGTAGTAAGTCTCGGATGAAGTGACAATCAATCTCAATACGTAATCTTCTCATGAAAGACTGGATTATTAGTTTATTCGTCTTTTTTTCACTTGTCTTCCAACTTAGGCATCTTTGACCTTTACACTCCAACTTGAGGGGGATAGGATCATGTAAGAGTCTTTCTTTTATTGTATTAAGGTTAAGGGTATATGTGTCATTGTATCGTATGTTGATTTTAATATAAATAGAGGTCTGGAGAGGGAACTAATCAAGTTCCCGACACCATAATCTCTTCTCTTCTCTTTCTCTTGCCTTAAAACCCTAAAGGGTAATTTCTTTACAGTTAAACTTGGTATAAGAGCTAGGATAAATGAACAAGAAGGGAAGAGGAGATTAGGGTGTCAGAATTTGATCAATTCCCTCTCCTAGACATCTATTTATATTAAAATGAGCATACGATATAATGACACAAATACCCCCTTAATACAAAAAAGAAAGACTCTTACATGATCAAATACCAATGTAAGCTATCTTCGAAGAGCACATATCATCCTCAATAAGGTTGGAATGATTTGTCTTAACTTAGCATAACCTATCTCATGCTTCAATCACATTCATTGAAAGAAAAATTATATAACATTATATCCATAATCACAAAAAATAAATACGACTATTAGATAAGAAAAATGATTATTGATTGAAATCAAAATAGCAAAATCCCTTAATATGTGAATTAATGACAGAATGCTAAAATCGATGCAAAAAGCTAACTTGATTGGCTAGAATTTCATCAAAGTCCTACGATAGAGATTTAGCCTTTTATAGTCGAGGGAGATGCCAAGAGCCAAATTATGATCGCCATGAAGGGACTTTCAGTATCACCAATTTCTTGCCTCTAAGGCTATCTTTAAAAAAAACCCCTAGTTCGTCACTAGGATTTTCATTTATACTTCCCAATACTTTAGTGCATTTGAAATTCCAACATGCATGTCCTTATGAGAATATTATGTAATTAATAGGATTGAGATTATATATTTTGTAATTAATATTGGAATATTATCTTGTTTCACATTATTGTCATTAGTATTCCAATATTAATTACATAATATATTTTCAATCCTATCAATTACATAATATTCTCACAGTTGCTGCCTATTTCACTTCGGGAGGCATAGACCAGAAGGCGTTCTACTTATGCTGCATGCTACCATATGAACTCCATGAACTTGCATTCGGCCATTTTCATCCAAAGCTAGGTTATTCTTTCTGAATCTCCAAAACTTCCAAGCAATTGTCAATTCTTGTTAAGCGGCTTTTGAGACCTGCAATCATCAAAATGATACATATTAATTAGAAAATAGCTCAGTCGAAAGCATAACACGTATATGGTGACGAGTTTAAATAAGTAACGTTCAGCACCTTTCTGTCTTCCATCAATCTTATCAAGTCACTAGTTCACAAAAGTATAAGCTTAAGTCACTAGTTCACAAAAGCATAATCTTTTAGGAAACAGACCTAACAATGCGTATCAAGGTATCTAAAACATTGCCCTCACGTGTAGACTTGTACTAGATGTTGAGAGGTACCTAGATAAGGTTCTAAATCGTCGTATTGGAAGACGTATCAGTATTCGGTGATATGGTCGTGTATCGGTATCATATAATATAATGGTGAATATCGTATCAAATGCCCAAAATCCCGATATGTATCAGCTGATATGATACGTAACGGTTAATATTTAAAAACCCTATACCTAGATGGATGCACGTATTGAAGCAAACATGGGTGAAATAATTTAACGGGACACGTGCATCCCCCTTACCCGAATTTTAAAATTTCCACGTGCAGAGATATGTTACAATGTTAGGTTAGAATTGTTCAAAATCTTGGCTTGTTAAGACACGAGACTAGCAATGTGTATCAAGTATCAAACATTGTTACTTCTATCATGAGAAGTAATTTATTTATAAAAAAAGAATTATGATAAATAACACTACACACCATCCTGCTTTCCATGAACTTGTCAACGAAGATGAATTCTTTTCTTTGACACCATTAATTCTATCACATGTTCAAGGTGATCCTTATCAACATGTGCATTAAAGTGATATGCAAGGTCTTAATTATTTGAATTTGTTGTGTATATTGAGGGGCTATTGTTTTTTCTCTCATAGGCTATAAGTTGATACTTAATATCACCTTGCATAGTGCCCCAACCTCTTATAGAGCCACCCCCATTACATTATCTCTTCTTAATTAACTAGGATGTCAAGAATATTCGAAGGGGAAAGAGATTCAACAACTTGCAACAATTGTGTTGGATTTTCATAAGACTTGTCTTGCATATGAGTTGTATATCTTGCACATATGACAACATATTTACATTTATGCTAAGGAGGAAAAATGCATGAAATGATCGGTTGAAAACAATGTGTAGGGTGTTGAAGAATTGATCCCTTAGATAGCTAGTTGGCCATTATAAAAGAAGTCTTTTGAAATTTATATAATAAAACACATCTTACTTTTACAAAATATCTTATATCTCTAACACATAAATCTAATGGCTGATATTACTTTCAACATATTTAACACTCGGGTTATCCCTAGCGTAAAGATAATGGAGAAATGATTAAAGTCCAAACAATTTTGTTATTATTGTTAAGTCACCAATTTTTCCAAATACTTTAGCTGTTAGGAAATGGCCCCAACAATATATATCAAGCTATTCAACACTCCACTTCACGTGTGATCCTACCTCGCACGTGGAGGGACGAAGAAACTGAATATGTGTACTAACACAAAATGCATAACAACAAATATAATAGAGAAACACACTGCGAGACATGAACTCAAGACTTTGTGGAACCAGATCTCTAATACCATGTTAAGTCACCAATTTTACTAAAAGCTTAAACTGTTAGGACACGAGCCTAATAATGTATATCAAGCTATCCACAATTAATATTAATATAATTTTTATTTAGGGGGAGGGGGACCATCGCACATTTCCCTTGTAACCATAATTGAAGCTTATGTTTGACTACGCCATAGCAAGAGGATTGCCACTTTAATTGCATTAAATATTATGGTGAAGTCAGCACATGTGCTCTTCTTCTCCCCAGGAACTTGAGCAATTAATGTAGTCTGCCTGGTCTTTCTTCTCTGCCTCTGGTAATGGGTTGGACCGGTTAGGAATCTGTATTTACTTTCAAAAACGTATTTTCAATTCTTCCTTGAGACTAATAAAATTTTTCCTTTTCATGTTTGACATTGTCACATGATCTTAGGTACTAGTATTGGGTCTAGGTGCATGTCCAACTTAAGACCACCGTAGACTCTAATATTCGTATATAGGTGATAGTAAAATACAAGAAAGAATATTATTCATATCGGCCAAAAGGTTTAAACAATAATGAAGGATTACATCAAATATATAACCTACAAAAAATCTAAATAAGGAAACAATATCATAACCTATAATGGAAAATATCGCACTATTATTTACAGAATATATACTAAATCAGAATATAATATTCTCATAAGAATATTCTTACACCCCTCTCCAAACTCATGATCCGAGCCCAAAGAACAGTGAGAGTTTATCAAGCAAGAAACGAAACGAGCCGTGATATGAGTCTTCGTAAGGAGATCGATAAGCTACAAAATAGATGTGACAAATGATAAAGAAATGGTATCCAACTGAAGATGATGATGCACGGAGTGGCAATCAATCTCAATATGCTTCCTAAAAAAAATCTCAATATGCTTCGTGCATTCATGAAACAATGAATTATGATTAATTTGGATGACACTCTTATTGTCACAGTAGAAGGGGGTAGGAAAAGTGAAGGAGACACCAAAATCAGAGAGTAGCCACCAAAACCAGACAACAGTCACATAGGCCATCGCTCGATATTTAGCCTCTGGAGTGGAACGAGCAACCACGGATTATTTCTTACTCTTCTCGAAAATGAGAATCACCGTGAAATACATAGAAGCCAGTGGTGGACTTGCGATCAGAAATGTCACCAACCCAGTCAATATCTGCATATGCCTGAAGAGTCAAGAAGGAGTATGATGACAATAATAAACTCTGAAAGATGATTGTGCTGAATATAACGGATGATATGTAAGGCTACCTAGTGGGTAGAGTGAAAAACCAAGACAAACTGACTAACGACATAAATAACATATACTATGTCAGGGCTAGTGACTATTGGTAGGATCCTCTATGGCACACCGTCGGTGGAAGCAGTGTTTTAAATATTGGCCATTACATATCATATCAGTCGATACGTATAGAAATTTTAGACCTCTGATACCGATATTTGCCAACATATCGGCCGATACTATCCAATATCGACCGATACATTGTCGTATCACCGATACCGATACCGTTACTGATATCGCGATTTAGAACCTTGGGTGGAAGAGAACTTAGCATGCAATTCAAAAGGAGTGTCAACAATTTTATCGTCTGTGAAATGCATGCAGTGAAGAAGCGACCTCAATGCCGAGAAAGTACCGGAGATGGCCCAAATCTTTTATCTCAAACTCCCGAAAGAGATGTTGCTTGACTTCATTGATAGCGGGGGAGTCAGACCCAGTTATGATCATATCATTGACATACAAAAGCAATACCGCAATACCACAATACCAGTTGAAGTATGTCAGATAAAGAGGGCCGAATCATGATTGCTAGATGAAAACCAATCTGAGTCACCACATACTGAAAACGGCCATACCAAGAACGAGGGGACTGTTTTAGACTATAAAAAAACCCAATTAAGACGACAAAACCAAGCCCAGGGAATGAGAAAGACCCGGTGGAGGGAAAATATAGACTTCATTAAGATTGCCATTGAGAAACGGATTCTTAACATCCAATTGGAAGAGAGGCCAATGGCAAACTGCAGCTACGGATATCAGAGTACAAATTGTGGTCATTTTAGCAACAGAAGTAAAGGTTTCCTTGTAGTTAACATTATATTCCTGAAAGAAGCCCTTAGCAACCAAGCGGGCTTTGTAACGCTCCAAGGATCCATCTAAGGGAGCTTTCATTTTGTACACCCATTTGCAGCCAATGAGATTTGCACTTGTAGGAAGTGGTACTAACTCCCAAGTACCAGTTTTCTGAAGTCATCAGTCATGGCATTAGTCCAATTACGATCAGTACATGCTTCCTTATATGATTGAGGCTCAGAGTAAGCATGAATAGAAGTCAAGAAAGTACGATAACAGGGAGAAAAGCAGGTATTGAAAAAACCAAGTCTTACTGGCAGAGTGCGACTACGTAGTGGGTAGCGGCATTCAGGAGGATCAGAAGTCAGAGGCGCAACGACAGTAGGATTAGAGCTGGTGGTTATTGGCGGAAAATGATTGACTGTCTGGCGGAAGTAAACTAAGGGGAGAGACGAAGGTTCAAAGGGAGGGGGTGCGGGGTGTAAATGAGAGACATCAAGATCAGAGATAAACTCTTCAGAAGGCGCATCGAGAGGAAAGGGATCCAGAAATACCAACTCTTCTTTGGAGACTGGGCATACTTAGGGGGGGAGATTGAAATAGGAGAGACGTTTGAGAAACACAACATGATGGGAGACATAGAGTCATTTCAGGACGAGGCCATAACAGTGATATCTTTTTTGCTCAACGCCATACCCTAAAAAGACACAAAGAGAGGAACAAGCACTTAATTTGGTCCTATCACGTTTGGAAAGGAGAACAAAGGAGGCAGAGCCAAAAACACGTAATAAGGAATAATTAAGAGCCTGACCGAAGAATGTTTCACAAGGAGAGAGACCAACAAGAAGAGGAGATGGCATACTATTGAGAATATATACTACTGTAAGAACCGTTTCTCCCCCAAAAAAATGACAGGATTAGAGGAGGATAAAAGGAGAGAACGAGCTGTTTTGAGGATATGTCTATGTTTGCATTCAGCGTGACCATTCTGAGCGGGGGTATCTGAACATGAGGACTGATGAATAGTACCAGAGTAAGCAAGAAAATCGATAAATTCAATCAAAAAATACTCTCACCCAAATATGAACGAAGAATCTTAACAGTGGTAGAAAACTGTATTTGAGCCATATAGTGAAAAATGCGATAAATGCGAAAAAGATCGTATTTGTGTGACATAAGATATACCCAGCAAAACCGACTGTAATCGTCAATAAATGACACATAGTAAACAGAACCACCTTTTGTTGCAATAGGGGAAGGACTCCACACATCTGTATAAACAATAGAAAATGAGATATAGAAATAGAAATGCTTTTAATAAATAATAAAGTTGTCATTTTTGCAAGTTTACAGCTGCTACATTCGAAAATGTCACTGACATATATTGTTCCTAATCTACCAGACTGAACCAAGGTTTTGAGACGCTCACTAGATAAATGGCCTAATCGTAAATGCCAAAGATAAAAGGGAGAAGAATGCTCATCAAGGGAAAAAGACGAGATAACAACAGAGGAAGTCACTGGAATATGGAGGCTTTCTAGGATGTATAGATCACCAGGTCTACGCCCGATCCTAATATACTTCTTGGACGTCCGTTCTTGAACAACACAACCAGAAAAGGAAAAAAGAACACCAAAACTAGAATAAGAGAGTTGACTAATAAACAACACATTGACTGACAGTTGTAGTATGTAAAAGCATTAGGGAATAGATAAAGATGAGGATGTAGACGGTACAACCGAACCAATAGAGACAATGTGCATAGGGGAGGTATTTGTAGTTTAAACAGTAATAAGAGATAAGGAACAGAATAAATGAGACAGGACAAATTAGATGTCATATGGTAGGAAAAACCATATTTGAATATCCAAGTGGAGGGGGGATATACTTGAGAAAAAAGAATTATGAGAACTTGAATGAGAGATAGACATAGATTCATGTGAATGATTCATAGAAGAAGCGAGCAAGGCCTGGAGTTGATCTATCAAGGACTAAGATAGGAGGGATGTAGTACCAGTAGAAACAGATGCAGCGAGAGTAGTATATGGGTGATGCGGTGGTGCAGAGGCGCGGTATAGGTGGATGAAGAAACCTGGACCTTCTGTGCTTTCGTAGGACAAGCAAATTATCAATGGCCCTTTTGGTGGCAAAAACTCCACTCATCCTGGATAACACGTGGCTTGGGCTTTCCCGTAACCTAAATCAGATGAGGGATGGAGTAGGTAACAATGGAGTCCGAGAATGAAGACCCATGGAGGAAGGAGTAACAAAGACTGACTGAGAGAGTATAGTCATCTAAGCTGCTTTGAACCGGGTTTTCTTTGTAATGAGTGTGGTAACAGCCCCACCAACGGTCGGTAAAAGAGATCGGTGAAGAATAGCTCCTCGAAGTAATTCAAACTGATCACGAAGGACCATTAAGAACTGTACGAGCCTCTGATTTTCATGATATTAGATATAACAGGCAAGCAATTGCAAGCCAGAATGTTCCATGTACGCGAGTTAATCCTAGTAAATTGTCATTTCTTTGTAAAATTCTTAGATCGACTTATCATAGTGTTTGGTGCTTCGAATGGTCATCTCCAACTCATATTTTTTGGTAAAATTAGAGGTGAGATACATATTCTGCAGGTAATCCCACACATGCTTGGA
>JAULLG010433208.1:0-11356 GCA_035668355.1 Sarracenia leucophylla
ACTTGGAGTGTATTGAGCAGGATCATTAGGATGATCAATTCTATACTGACTATATGAATTGATCCACATCCTATATTGCCATGTATTGCACGTACTCTTAATCCCAACGTGATTGATTAATCATGTTCAGATAGTGCGTAATGCTTTGAGTCACCAACGGCTGAGATTTAGATATTGAGATCAATATGACCGGTGGATTGGGTACTGTCATTATTTGTTCAGTGGTTAATATTCAGCTGACGGATACCATGTCCGATTTTGGTTGAGAAGTTCCCCCTCGTGTGCTTTGCTTATAAGTTTGATCATGCCAAACTCGGCCGGTAGATCTTATGATCTGGCATATCGAAAGGATAAGCGGTGCGGTTGCGAGGACAAGCAGATAATTAAATCGGGTTGTCAGTATCCTAATTTAATTATCAGAAATCCATTTCT
Source organism: Sarracenia leucophylla (assembly GCA_035668355.1). Classification (NCBI taxonomy): domain Eukaryota; kingdom Viridiplantae; phylum Streptophyta; class Magnoliopsida; order Ericales; family Sarraceniaceae; genus Sarracenia; species Sarracenia leucophylla. The sequence continues at coordinate 433 of JAULLG010433208.1, forward strand.
TAAATGTGGGGAGACTACAGTGGAAGTGATAATGGGAAACTCAAGACATGATTCGGGTTAGGGCTGGGAGTTCAGTCAGGGCCATTAGTGGAATAAGTCTTGGCTCGTGCAAGAAAGGATTTGACTCGGGGTTTGGGTTATGGATATCCGGTTTTCTCATACGATTAGCCCGAGTATTATATTTCCTCATGATCCCACATGCAGCCCAATATATGCACAGTATTATTTATTGGTTTTGGGAATTATTTAATTTAATTCGATCGTGGGATTTCACCGCCAGGACGGTCGGGGAATTAAATTAAATGTTGAGGGGAAAAATTGGAAATTAGCACACCTATGGAATATTCCCTAGGTGGCCAACCCTAATGGGGTATATTGTAGTATTATTTTTGTTAAGTTATCTTATATTAGGAACAAAAATAAGGCAACTATGATATATCATTAAAAGAAAAATAAGGAGAGAATCATGGATATAATTCTCTAGGTTTTTTCTTAATCTCCCATTCCATTTTAGCCACCCAATTCTCTCTCTTGTGGCTGGATTTTTCTACAATTTTGAGAGAAAAAGTGTGTGAAACTAAGAACGTGCACGGGTCGGGTCGGTGCCCACTAACCGAGTACGCGTTGTGCATCAGGTCATACGTGAGAAGATCAAAGGTGGTCTCGGAATCGACGTTCAAGGATCTAAGAAAATTTTCTAAGTTTTTACTAGGTAACGACGTTTTCAATATCGTCTGATTCTAGTTTTTCATGAAAAATGCGACACAATGTTTTTTACGGTCCCGTTGTCAAAGCTTTTGATTTTTTCACTGCGCAGCTATAACAATGTCAGCTTCCATTTCTTCTCAAGATCTTTTTCAAACTTCATGGAATATTCACTTGATCTTTTGGCCTTCTTGGACTTAAACTTTGGTCTCCCCTTGGCTAAAATATTCCAAAAGACTTCAACTCCAATCTCCATTGATGCTTGATCTTCAAAGCTTTTCTCTTGGCTTTTTGCTATACCTGGACTTGAAAGAATATGAATTAGTCCTGTAAATATTTTCTCAGATATAGGAAAATGTTAGCAACAACAAATTGATGTGTTGTTATAATTAAAACCAAAAAAAGGTTTGATTGAAAGACTTTTAGGCTTTCATAAGGAACGGGCTACTCCAGAGGAGATCAGCTATATGCCCGAGAATGCTACGTCATGTCTTTGAAGGAGAGAAGAAATATGTCACCCAGTTTGTGACAACCCCAAGCCGGGAAGAACCTGCTACCTACAGGCCATATCCACTATGAATTTTTTGTTTTTTATGCATGTAATGATCGAACATTCTCTCTATAAAGTACTTTTTATATATAAACATTCCTCTCCTTATTCGAAAATTGAGCATTTTGTATGCTATAAACATGTCGTGCTTTCTTAGACAGTTAATTGCACAGCCAAAGAAGACCTACTGTGCCTTCGGGTAGGGTTGAGAACAAGATCTCTCTTCTCGGGTCACGCGCCCAGTAGCAAATGAAGACCTACAGAGCCTAAGGGTAGGGTTGAGAATGAAATCTCTCTTCCCGAGTCACACACCCCTGCAGAAAATGAAGACCTGCTTTGGCTAAGGGCAGAGTTGAGAACGAGATTTCTCTTCCCGGTTCACCTGCCCCAGTAGCCAAAGTAGACCTAGTATGCCTAAGGGCATAGTTGAGAATGAGATCTCTCTTTTCGGGTCACGTGGCCCAGTATCTAAAGAAGACCTACTGTGCCTAAGGGTAGGGTTGAGAACGAGATCACTCTTCCCGAGTCACGTGCCCCAGTAGCCAAAGAAGACTTACTTTGCCCAAGGGCAGGGTTGAGAATGAGAGCTCTCTTCCTGGGTCACGTGCCCCAGTAGAGAGGAAGGATCGCCATGCCGATTGGTAAATCGAAAGATAACTAGCCCCTATACATACAGATAAGTTGGGCAAGACAACAATCAAATTCTCTCATAACACTGAGACTATCTGGTATGGCATAACTTAGAAAGATATAACATGCAAACCGACATCCAAGATCAACATACTTAGTGTACCAGTGCATAGAAATAATCAAAGGAGGCCAAATCACTCCCAGTACAAAAAAGTAATCTTTACAACAAATTTAAAAGTGTTTGTCGAAAGAGCAGAGAAAGCTCTTGAAAAGAATGGCGGGATCAGGCCTCATCCATCGCGGCCCCTTCAACCTTAGGGTCCCCAGCAATCTCACCTTTAGAGGTAGCCTGGCCAGCAACCAATGGCTCCACTACAGTCCGATCCACGATCTCGGCCTTGAGGCCTGGAGGAGTCTGAGAAGTCTCCTAACCGGGGACTTCCTGCTCACCCACGTTCTGAGGCACTGATGAAGTGGTAGCCTCCTCAGGCACGATTTCGTCCAAATCTAGATCGGGCCACCACTGCTGAGTCAAGTCTCTCAAGGCATCGAAGCCGTGATCCCAGTGCTCGCCGATCTGTATGCGAACCTCTAGGCTCGAAATGTGTTGCTTAATGCGCTCGGCTACTTTGACCTTGATGTCTGCCCTCTCCATTTCAAGTGCCGCCCTTTGCAATTCCAGTGCAGCTCTCACGGTAGTGACCTACCCCACAGCGGCGTTCCTTTCCTGGGTCATCTTCCGAAAGACCTCGCCGTTCTTATTAGACATCGCGGTGAGAGAGAGGACTTGTTTTTTGGAGTCCTCAAGCTCAGTGGCCAAGGACTGGACTTTCTATTGCTCTCACAACCAGCGCTCACGAAACTCGCATATGCCAACGACACACTGGTAGCCTAAGGTCGCACCCTGCGAGACCAGCGACATCCGTATAAGTGAACAAGGGTAGAATAAAATAGTAAGCACAATGAAGCAGCTACTAAATGAAACTTGCCTTGGCCATCTTCTGAAAGAAGCAGTCCACCGCGACGGGAGGAGACATTTGCTGAAGAGCCTCCTAGTCTCTGGCAGTCAGGGCCCTCTCGAAAAAGGCGCGACTGGAAGTGCCTTCAATAACCACTGTTTGTCGAACCCCTGCCACTGGGGCAGTAGAAGCGGCATGAGCTCCACCCTCAGTCGCGGTGATTCCCGTAGTCACCCCGACCTCTAGACCACTCCGCTCTGGCTCGGCGTCCCTTATTCGAACCAGCGGCACCTCATGTTGTTCCCGGGTAGCGGTGTTCTGATCGGTCACCGGCTCCCTACCTCGAGCGACCGGCACCTGAACTAGCTGCGGGGGAACATTGCAACCCCCAGGGGAACCCCCTCCCCCACGTCTCATCCTCCGTAGGGGAAGGTAATCTGGGCGTTGGTTCATGTTTGCGCTTTACGCTTGGTTGGATACCTTTAGTTCTATCCTCCACGCCTACTAAGCCTCCTACACACACACAGACATAAATCAGCAATATACAGACATTCAAACAACGAGACTTACAACAAAAGAAAGGACACCTTCTCCACCTGGTGTCTTAGGGGCATCCTCGCCCCCCGCCAGATGAACCAGCCCAAGCGCCCCTAAGGAGGGTTCAAGGCCAAGAAGAGACTCACTCAGACTTTTCGGGTTGACCAGAACCCCCAGTCACGGTTAGGATGCGCTAAGGACGCGTTAACTGCCTACCTCTAACCTTCCGAGAGCAAAATCCCCGTCGAACGACCATGCTTGGGTGCAGAAGACCAGGTGCGGGGGACTCGCACCACCGCTCCAGAATATCCCTCCCAAGGTTGCATCTCCCAGCCCTGGCTGGAGACGAAGAAGAAGCGACCTTTCCAATTTTTGATGGAGGAAGGCATACCCTGCACCAAGACGCTACCCCTCTGAGCCTGGATGCTGCCATACCCTGAAAGGTGTTGTACGGGATTTTAACAATAGAACATCTCTGCAAGCGTAAGTGCCCTCTTGTGGACCACCTTCCATAAGACCATACTCCCTATAAGAATCCTCCAACCATTCGGCATCATTTTGGCCAGGAGCAATCCCTAAAAAACTCAGAACCTGCCTGACGAAAAGAGGGAGGGGAAAGCTCAGTCATGCCTTTAGCTCCCCTTTCAAAGAAGCACACCTCCCCCTCTGACAGCATGCAAGCCCTCTCGTCAGGCTCAGGCACCCTTAGTACCATCGAGTCCGATATCTGATACGCGGCCACCATCCATTTGAAATCCTCAACCCAGATCGTAGACACCTTAGTTTCTACCGAAAAGGCAGTCGGGGCTCCGCCCCCTCGTGCGTCCGATGGCCCAGCTTGTTCACCACGAAGAGTGCCACCCGACGAACCTTCCCCACCTCCGCGCCTCCGTCGCGCAACCAATGCCTCCTCTCGAGAGGCAGATGTTTGGGACCCCTCCATTATCGGCTCCCCTTGAACCACGGTGAAAGCGGTAGCCTGAACGATGTTTAAAGGTCGGGGGTTCAACGCGTTTGAAGAAAACCTAACCGACGAACCACTCAAAGCCACGAGATTTCGAGAACTCTCCTCTCCCTCTAAATCGAAATGTATGACAAATAGATTCCGACGTGAGGACATTAACCCTCACAGACTCTAAGGAAAGATAAGGAAACACAAGCGTAGAGAAATCAGAGATATAGAAAATAACGTACCAAAGATTGTTACTCAGATTCGATGATTGAGTGCGCCTCCGGAGTGCTTAGGCCCCTTCAAAATGATGGTTAGATCAAGCGTCTTCACCCAAGAGTATACTCTCAGCCGTATTCACGCCTCTTCGTTTGAACCAAGCAGCTGGCCCACGTGATTAAAGTCACCCCGCATTTATTGCACATTTATTGCGACAAGATAAGGCCTTCCTACAACCGATCAACATGTGTCCAATATTAGGCCCGGGGACTCTCCTATCTGGAAGCCAGCGCCATATCCGAGCAGTGTTCGTCTAGACTTAGCAAACATTGTTGATCTACCCACGGAAGACACTGCCGGCCAAACCTCCCAACCAGACCCCAGTAGGTGCAGGAAACTAACGATCTGCGTATGGTAAAAACCTGAAATCTAGCATAATAAAGAGAGAGGGTCACAATACTCTCCATCGCCCTCTACCTTCGACTAAGCGCCATAAAGAGTAGGGGCTACTGATATGTACACGACAAAAAAGATAATTTAAAACAAACTCAACACAAGTGAAGGTAAAACCACGACTGATATTCCCAATGATCCCTAGCCTTTGGCTCGACATCATTGAAAATAGGGGACTACTAATATAGATGCACACCAATCGTGGACCCAGCCCAAGCCCATAGTGGTAAAGCCCAATCCACTAAATGATCAATACACCAGAGGACCACATGGTTGATCAGCGAGCCTGCCTCTGACAGGCGAACCGCCTGGCCAGAACAACCTTCGATGATCAGCTGGTCAGCCAGGCTGGTCAATTTACTCAAGCGACGAACACCGATCCTCATCAATCGTGGATCAGCCGAGCCGTTTGGCCCATCTGGTCAACCAGACTACCGACCTTTAGCAACCCCTGATCAGGAAAGCACGGGAATCCTTCATAGGTCGGGGGTTAAGCCCAAGACCCGACCTCGGTAGCGTCCTCAACACGCGCCCGCGTGAACCTCTCGACAATGGTTACAAAGGAATTTTCTCCCATGATCTCCCTATCAGAAGATTGAGACAGATCCTGAAACTTCCATACACGGTTATGGAAGGAATATCCTAACCGGTAATCACGTGGTCCCAGAGGACACGTGTCATACCCCACCAATGGCCTATATAAGCCACAATGAACCGAGAGAATAAGGTACTCACATTATCAACCCTAATCGCCGCCTACTTCCATTATCTCTTTTCCTGTAAGTCTCCTACCATATCGACTACATCCTAACTTAATCATCGGAGATGGCACACTGGAAGCCCTTCCGGTCCCTTGTCTAACGGTTTTTCTCCTATTTCGCAGGCCGACGGAGATCGGAGCGGACCACACCGAATTCTGACACTATCAACATTAATTAAAAAGATGTCTAATTTCTTAATTTATGAAATAAAAAATGGTAAACAAAAAGATATAAAACAAAGTGAAAGTAAATGATTAATATTTTATTTTATTTTCTTACATTATTACGATGAAGAAAATGAGAGAGGAAAGATAACAATAAGAAAATGCAAGATTTTCTTATTGTAAGGATTTAACTTTTGACACCTATATAGATGTAACATAAAATTATTTTATCTTGTTATATCAATTTTTTGCAATAATATTATATAGTGAGAAAAATTTACCTATAAATTTATTTAGAATTCAAAACAAAAATAGTTCAAATTCTCTTCGAGTCTAACTCACACAATACATAATTAATTTTGAATTATTTATTTTAAATTTGAGATAAAATTCCAAATTACTTTTCTATGTACATATATAGCTTTTTTTATTTTTACAAACTAGGTAAAAATGTTAGAAAATGGGTTTTGAACTTATATTGAACATGATTTTTAGCTTACTTTAGAGTTTAAATAACTTTAAATTGGATTAATCTTTTTTGATTATTCTATATCCTAATATGTTTATTTCCATGAGTATATTAATCATGGATTTTATGGTTTTCAAATCCATTAAAGGGTGAATGAGAAATTGACACCAAAAGTGTGTCATAAAGTTGACAAATGTTGGTAACTTAAATCCAGTCCCGCATTAGTTGGAAAGAAGAATATTATAAAGTGAGTAACTTATATAAAGCATACCCCATCCCATATTGGTTGGGTATAAGCCAAGTTTAGCTTAAGGAGTGTACTCCTTGGCGGTACAAAGTTTTATGGACGGGAGATGACCCATCCTTTGGTGTTTTCAACCCGAAAAACATGTGCGCATCGCCGCCGCTCGACCGGCCGAGCCAAGCCAAGCCAGGCCGGGGTTGGGTTGGGTTGTGGGCTATGGGCTGCGGGTCAGACCCTTACAATTTTTTAGAAAATTGAATTTAAGTATTTAAAATTTTAAATTAAAGTTACCGTTTTTGTCTGTTATGACGGTTGGAGATTGAACCAGTTCGTGACCATTCGTTTGAACCAAACCGAGTTGGCGCCTGTTCAAAACGAGTTGGTACATGTTCGGTTGAACCGAACAACAACCAATTTTTCCTATTTAAAGGGCAGTTCGGCTGCCCCTGTTCACCGATTCCAGACGATCTTCTCCATCTCTGCATCCTATCCATCTTCTCCGCATCTTTCTGACAGTTTCCAGACGCCATTTTGGTTCGCCGGCTATGCAGATTGAAGTGCTTCTTCTGCTCGACGACGATCGTTTTATTCTAGAGGCAGATGCTTGTTGTTTGAATACTAAGCACCGAGACGGGACACATTTTGTCTTAAGGATACAATGTTTTGACGTTGGACTTGATTGTACCATTTTTCTAGTTCATCTTCTATTTCGACAATACTATATGTTTTATACTTTTTACTGCTCTGATTTCCTTTTATTTTATTGTATCTATTTTTATTTCCAGTTTACAAACTACTTTCTGGTTGAATCTTGTTGCTGTAATTTGATTATAGTATTCGGGTTTTACCGACTGCATGTTTCCTTGGGAGCTGTTGTGGCTAACAGTGTCATCATCTTTTTAGTTCTACAAAATATATTAAAAGTAACTTTCACACAATACACTGCAACGTATCATCATACTAACATTGATAAGAGGAATTCAAACTTATCAAATTATGCAGGAAAAATAATTGGGTAATTAATATGCTATGCTTTCAACAAAAGCCATGCAAATATACTTTTAGAAATTAAGAAATGTTCATGCTAAACTTTATTGTTTAGAACACTGCATCAGATATCGTTATTTATGCTATTAACGGCCTCTTATCATGTAGAGAAAACAAAAAATTTAGCCTTGTGAACACATGCATGGTACAAAAAAGAGTAGCTCTTAACTAAGCTGTATATTTTGCAATAGAAATTGACACCTTTCTCCTAACTCATTTTAGAGGGATCAATTTATCAAACATTTTAAAATTTTACATATACTACAAAAGGTTCTATTTAAAAAAATAAAATAAAATAAGTGGGGTCAACCAAACCCACTAAATTATACTTGGCTACGCCCAAGCTTGCATTAAGATATGTTAATTCCATTGCAAGTTTTTTTGTAAACGAAGTTAGGAAGAAACATTAACATAGTACAACTGAGTACCTTAGGGGCCTTTCCAAGCAGTATTGACCATATTTTCAATATTGAAATGTTTGCCAACCGCACCATCTCCTGTGCAGTCTTCAATCCGTGTTGTGCTGATACAATACTTTCAATTGTTGTCTGGTTAGAGGCAGTGCACACAACGATCTTGTCGTACTTGTTTCTAATTCCTTTTATTCTTTCCTGAACCATCTTTGCCACCACCCATAATAAGCAAGCTGCTAGTGCCTTTCCAACCCACTCCCTACGTCACCAGCACAATATATGTTGGTGATGTCTATGGAATGATTCATAAATCCAAGCACAATATATGCCAATAATGTCAGAAGAAATTACTCAATAAAATATAATTACTAGGGGCACATGCACTTTTGTTCTTTTGCTCTTGAGCCAAATGCAAGAATACATGCCGCAAATAGCTTACTTGTAGATGACCAGTAGAGATGTGGCAATCACAATGATGGTAGTTACCGGTCTTTGCCATGTTAGGACTTCTTGAAACCAAGTTAGAACACTTTTAAGTGGCTTAAACAGCTCCTATACAACCAGATCAAGAAAACAAAAACATAAGGACATACATCTTCAAAAATACAAGTACTTTTTAGCAAAAGAAAAACCAGGAAGCCCAGAACCTTCCAATATTTATTGCCCACTTCTTTTTTACCTTTTCTTATCGCACGATAATATCACTAATATTTATCCAGACCAATCGCAACACGCTGCAGCAGGATCATAAGGATGGTGTTGCTATCGTCTTTGCTAAAATGAGAATTACCATGAAATTCACTTGTTTCGCTACTTTAAGTGATCTAATATAATTTGATAGGAGAAAAAACCTGAAAATTGGGCTTTTGGCTTTCAGAGAATGATTTTGGCAGTGAGTCTTACCATGAGAACGATGACACTGTCAGTTATCCCTTCCTCCTTTAGCTCCTCAGCAGAGGCTTTGGCAATCTGAATTTCTTTTGCGTCCTCTTTGACTTGATTGACGACACTATCCAACGATGAGAGATTTTCGGCTTGGCCACTTGCACTTATCCTTTCTCCAACCCCTTCTTCTACCACTGTTCTTGACACAACAGGTTGGGAGACGACATTCATACACCTTAAAATTGAGCTAGCGCTACACGGTTGCCTAATGTCAACCTTCTTCAAACTTTCAGCAAGCTCCTTGAGAACATAGTCCCCCTTGGGCAACTCATCAAATAATGCAAAAATCAAGAAACTTTTAGGATCAGGAGGACATATTCGAAGCATTTCTCTGGCTACATGGAGCCTTATAATCCCTAAAATAGTCCTTGCATGCATCTCCCATGCTTGTGGTGTAGATATCAGTTTATGTTTTGATAGAAATTGGTGCAGTAATATAATTTCCTGTATGAGAGCAAGCCATAGGTCACGTCTTGTGGAGCTGGCTACCTCTGGGAATTCCAGCATGATCGGCTCTTGCCTGAAAATTTTCAAAGTGTCAGTATTTTTGCGGTTATTACTTATTACCTCTATACAATAAAGGTAACAGAATCTTCACATATCTACAAGATTTGCCAATAGAGGATGCCAATTGGGACATTTATTGCAAGATATTTGTAGATCCTAAGCCAATATTATAAGCAAGTATGTAAGGACCGGTACGCTTTTTTTATGAAAACTTTTTCTTTTATCACGAGTTGATGATATTAGTGTCGTTCAATAAGCCACATTGGTGTAGTTATGCTTGTTGCGTATATTAGATGCGACTTTGGTTATATTTGTTGAAAATAAACTTGATCAAATTGGATAAACTTCAAAAATAGCTGTTGTCAAATGTCTGATTTGGGAATCACTTTGTCAAGATTTGCTGACTTGACAAATTTGTTTCAAGAATGGTGCGCAGCATGTTTTCACGCTTAGTATTCACATTAAAAGACTCCAATATATATGTGTTATTTGTATTGAACAAAGTGTGGAAAGTCAGAGAGAGAGAGAGAGAGAGAGAGAGAGAGAAAGTTTGAGAATTTTGTGATTTGTTGTATGTGAGGTTTCGTATTCAATAAAAGTGAGTTTATTATTCTCAAAGTATATTTCTGGGTGTGTTAGGAATCACCACAAGTGAATTCCTTGTGTTATTTTCCACCAACAATTAGTATCATAGCACACAATCGATCCTCTCTTAAATCTGCCCAAAAATCAATTTCCTCAGTTTATTTTTGATTAATACGAAAAGATAGATCTCGACGATACGATTCCAATGGTGTATTATATGTCAAAAATGGAGTTTATACAAGCTTATACTAGTCATTTAAAGCACTGAGAATATTTTGCAACCAAATGCATCCTTATTGAAGAAATCTCAGCGTTGAAGAAACACTCCGCGTCCTAAACCCAGCACTGTGCGCCTAATCCGACCCTTTTGGCAACGTTTTTTTAATTTTTCTACTTATTATTTGGTTAAACTATTTTCTTGATAATTTCTTGGCGAGTTAGATCATTACCTACCATTTGACCATTTTGGATCCAACAGTGTGGTCAATTTTATCAAATTCAGCCTCTAAAAACTCTAAAAGGCTTATTTAAAGCTTTAAAGTCAATCGATGGCCACTTAAAACACATTCTTTAGGCCCCAGTTTCCACGATTACATAAAAATAATTATGAGAATTTGAGTATTTAAATAGAAGTTTTACTAGCCTCACAAAATCTATGGGATCTAGTGGAGAGAGGCTACGATGGACCAATCTTTGAGCAAGTAGAAACTCAATTGAAGGAGAATCAAAAAATTATTCCTCGAGAAGCGAGGAAGAAAGATAAAATGACCTTGTATTTATTATGCCA
>JAULLG010434313.1:0-11349 GCA_035668355.1 Sarracenia leucophylla
TTGTGGTGTTACAATAAAACGTTGATCGTGGGATGGTGGATATAGACTTGAGTTAATATTATGATTCATATGCAATATGGTTGTTTTATTAAAAATTGGCATGCGATATCTAATTTCTAAGGACAAAGTATTCATGTTACATATTTTCAGCTAAAACTTGTGTGTGTCACATGCCAACCTTGTATATCATATTGCGGTTTATTTTGTCTATTATCCTGGTACTGGGGCTCAACCCTCCTAACATTTTTCAGGTTAAGCTAAGGAGCTGTGAAAATTTGAAGCAAGAGTGGGAAGAACATCTGCTTTTGGATTTATGTATTTCATTTTACGTTGATGTATTTATTTAGAAGAATGTATATTCATTTTACATTTCAGGAATATAGTTGAATAATTGTATGACCATAAGGCCATTTCCCATTCGGTTGCATGCATGTGAGGAATCGTCGGGTAAGCAAATTTACTTTCCTTTGTTGGGATTAAAGTACTTTGATAAGTGTCGTGGATCGGCTTTATTACTGCTTAGAATAGTATAGCTCATTCGTGTCGTGGATTGGCTTTTCTTTCCTATTGAGTGGAATAGTTTCTTTACGCCTTGGATGGGCTTAGATAGTTGTTGTTGATGCCTTGGATGGGCATATGTATGTTTGAGTTGTTGAATTTTCTTGTCTACAGGTGATATTTTGGCTTGGCCTTAGTCCAAAAAACAGGGGAAACTCTGTCGAAATCTTTTAAAAAAAGTTAGAATATTTTTCAATCTTTTTTTGAAATTCCTTGAAGAAAATATGTTTTATCGTTTTAAAGTGTTGTTTTATGAAATAAAAATACGGCATGAGTTTTTGCTTTTGGTATCACCTTGTGTTATAGTATTATCCAGGGTTATGACGTTACACGTAGTCCTCTCTCAAACCTACGCACACGTAATTCCTTCATCATGACTATCTTCAGTGCAAAGTGTGATAGATTCGTGAACTTCGTCTCATATTGTAAGACTGATAACCCCTCCTAGGCTAGGTTGAGAAACTTCTCCTTGTATGCATCCTTAGATGATAAAGGAAAGTACTTCTCGAAAAATACTTTCTCAAATGTAGCACATGTCCTGCCAGCGGTGGTCTTCGTGAACTTCCACCACTCTCGTGCACTACCCCGTAACTACAAAGCCGCTAAACTCACCCTCTGCTCATTCTCTACGCACAACGTATCGAAGATCATTACCACCATCTCTAGCCACTCTTTCGCAGCCTTCGGATTGGAGTCCCCAGTAAAGATGGGATGATCCAGCCATCTGAACTCCCTCATGGCTCCATAAGCCCATGGCTCGGGGGTTTGGTCCCCTCCCCTCGTCGTTTCCTGCATGGCCTACATCATAACAAGCATCTGCTATAGCACGTCGGCCTCTTGAACTGGTTTCTGCTGGACATGCACATCCCCGTCAACTGGATCTAGATGAATGTAAACCTCATCTCTAGTTGATTCCTGCTGAACAGGAACACCCTCTGCAACTAGGTCCTACTGGACGTGAGCCTCTCCCTCTCCAATAGCGCAGTCTCCTACTCGAGATAGAACACTTGGAATGAAAAGTCAATCTACATAACCCAGTCGGTGTTCTCGTTAGGAAGAACACTGGGAAAACGCTTCCCGAACTCAAACTCCAAACAAGTTTAACGGATGCCGACGACAAGAAAAATCACACACAAGCTCTACCCATATACCCATATAGCACATAGCATGCGCAAGTTAGCAATTCACATACATCAAATAAGTAAACAAAATGTGAATGCAACATGCAATTCAACCCTATCGAATGGACTAACCATCTCCACAGCTCCTTAGGTATTTGTACCTAGAGCTCTGATACCATGTTGTAATGTCCCAAACCCAACTTACTAGGAAATACTAACATGGAAACGTAAATCCTAAAGAATAAACCGAAATCAAAAACAAGTTAAGGTTATAAAAAGGTTCGTTTTAACCCATCCTTTAATCGTGCGAAAACTAAGTCAATGGGGACCATTTTGGTTTAAAATTAGTACATAAATTAGGCTTAAAAGAGGCCCCAAAGTGTACAAGTGCTACCCCAAAACTTAGCAAAAATGAAACAATTTTCGTGAAGCAGGGAAAACAGGGGTCCACTCGAGCGGACCTGCCACCGCTCGAGCGGTGCTTAACAGAAATGACTTTTTTGCACTTTATAGCAAGGGTTTTTTAAGCCCCAATTTTTTTTCGCGTCAAACAGTAAGAAACATGTTTAACTAGCATCTGAAGGAAAGTAGAAAAGCATGCAATATAAAATCTCAAATTAAAAGTTGAAAACTATTTTTTTTTCAAAATCAAAAATTCTTGAACTTGCTTGCTTTTTCGGTGAATTAATCAGATAGCCAAACGGCCTCCAAAATACCCACCCAACACACCGACCTTGCCACAAACAATAGATGTACTAAGAAAAAATACTAAACAAGAAATCCGATACTCGAAGGCCTGAACACAAGAAACTTAAACATATGAGGTACAAACTTAGAAACATAGATTTACAATTTTCTCCAAAAAGAAACTAAGTGTTAAACATGCTTCCAGTGTATTCAAGTCTCAAAAACACCAATACACAACATGTGAGTGTCCTCTAAGGTATCCAAGTGCATCCATAGCTCAGTCCACGATACCTTTACCTAGATCACATGCGTGTTGTCAAAGACAACGTGAGCTAAACATGCTTTATGAGGATGGCATGCGATATGCAAATACAGTTAATTTAACATAAATTAAGACATTCTGTATTGAAAACAAGTGTTGATCGCATTATCATAAGTAAGGAAAGCGATTTAGATAGCAAGCTAAAGCGGGAACATCAACATGCAAGCGAAACATGTATCATGTAAAGTCCTTATATAACACCTCATAAGCTACCCAAATGATCACCTACACCAACATCTCCAACCCCCACACCAATGCACACACCCGACCATCATAGATGGCTAAAAGGATAGAAAGAGAGTTGATCAGAGTCGACACTGAACAGCACAAACTCCACACTTTTATGGTCGAGCCAAATTGTAGGGCACCCGTAGTAACTATGCATACTTTTATAGTCGACCAATGGGTAGGGCACCCACCTGGCCAATCTGTTTCCAAGTAGAAAGATCATAGTATATGGTAGTAGAGAAAACACCCACCAACACCTACTCATATAACCACCACTACTATAATAAGAACCGAAAGTAAAGCAACAACAACAAACAATAATGCAACTAATGCTGCATTCAAAGATCAAAATACTACAACTCAATCAAGGATACAAGGAACCAAGATGATGTAATAATAACCAAAAGTACAACAGGAATCAAGGTTCTATAATAACTATCAATGGTACAATGGACCTAATGATATTACAGTAACAACTACCGATGGTGCAAAAAACCCACTGATATATGATAACAACTACCAAAGCTATAACAAGAATAAAAGGTCTAGTCTGAAACTAACCTATTACTCAAGTAAAAAACAATGGTTTTAACTCCTAATATAGGCATGAATTAGAAGAGTTTGGTTCAACGCATAAGTTTTGAAAAATGTACCGAACCGAAGTTAAATCATAAGTTTATTAAAAGTCCAAGTTAACGTAAAGGTTATGTTTTGCTGAAAGGTTCGGTTTGATATGAAAAGTTATAATTTAACGGCAAGTCTGACTAAGTTTTCACCCACCTGAAAATCATTTAAGTTTCTAATAAGTCTAAGTTTTGAACCATAAGGTCCTTTCCTCACCAGTTTTATGAAAAGCTAACTAGTTTTAGGGAAAAAAAAATCACTCGAAATCCCGTTTTCCCCAAAAATCCTAATTTTTGCCCAAATCAAACCCCAAGTAGTTTGTACATGATTTTAGCTGTGGCTACCCGTTTTAGAAATCAAAAATGTAGGCACGCAAAAAACCTCAGTACATATAGAGACAAACTAATTATTTTCAAGAAATTAGCATTTTAAGCCCGATAAAAGCTGATAACGGCAAAATACCAAACAAAATAAGCCATAAAAGCATGATTTCAAGCATAACTAACATAAATAATTGAAATTAACCTTACATATAACAAGTAAAGTTCATGAGTAGGTTGATTCCTACCTCTTTGGACAATCCAACAAGAAAAATACCAAAATGAAGCCTAGTAGAAATGGAAAAAATGGAAATCGGTTCGGTGAACGTGTAGCCCTCGTCCTCTTGAGTAAGCGTACGGTCTCTGAATCGAAGTCAGGTCCTCCAAAACCAAGAAAACACAAGCCATAGGTCCTTCTATCACATTTTAGAGAGAAGGAAAAGTGAAAAGGTGTTAGAAAAATATATCAAAACAAACATAACCCATAGCTTATAAGAGGTTCGATATAAGAAGATTACTCGAGCGGTCTTCACACTGCTCGAGGGAACTTTAGCTGAGGCTGAGGTTTGAAAAATAATGTAACGATTTGAGTTTTGGTCCGAACACCTCGAAACTTTCCAAGATAACATATAAGAATCTAACTCTCGTATCCGTAAAAAGGTTAAGCTGAAAACTCATGATTAACGAACCCAAGTTTAAAGTATCATTAACGAACAAGTACTTTAAGTTTAGACGCCAAACTTTTAAATGGAAAGAAAAACGTTTAAACTAGGGTTGGGTCCTCATAGAAGAGGACATTACAAAGACATCTTTTCGTATCTGCTACGGACACTATGATTTTCTGGTCATGCCCTTTGGCTTGACAAACATACCTAGTACATTCATGAATCTCATGAATTGCATATTTCGTCAGTATCTCAATCGATTTATCGTGGTGTTTGTAGATGATATACTCATCTATTCACCATCGGAGGAGGAGTACGAGGAGCACCTTCGTATTCCTTTGCATTTGTTGCAAGATCATTAGTTATATGCTAAGTATGATAAGTGCGAGTTTTCGCCTTTTGAAGTCAAATTCTTAGGACATATTGTGTCGACTGATGGTGTAGTTGTGAATTCGTCTACGATTGAGATAGTGACGACATGGGAGCGACCGAAGATGGACTTCGAGATTAAAAGCTTCTTAGGCCTTACCGACTACTACCACAGATTTATGATCAATTTTCCCGATTGAAAGAACTAATGACAAGCCATACTCGTAAGAGTGTTAAGTTCACGTGGGTTGATGATTGTGAGCTAGCCCTTTAGGAGCTGAATAGACGACTCGCTAGTGCACCAGTTTTGATCATGCCGGAACAAGGTTTGGGTTACACTATTTATTGTGATGCATCTCATGAAGGCTTGGGTTGTATGCTTATGCAACAATGCAATGTAGTTGCCTATGGATCTTGGTAGTTGAAGATCCATGAAAAGAACCACCCAACGCATGTTATGGTGCTTGCCTTAGTGGTTTTTACCTTAAACACATGGAGGCATTACTTGTACGGGGAGCATTTTGAGGTATTCTATGATCACAAGAGTTTGAAATACCTCTTTCTAAAAAAAGATCTAAACATGAGGCAAAGGATATGGATAGAATGTCTGGACGACTACGCTTTTAGTTTGCAGTATCATCCGAGCAAAGCCAATACAGTGGTTGACGCTTTTAGTAAGAAGTTATTGAGTTCTCTCGTGCACATTGCCATTTGAGAATGGAACATGATGGGAGAGATTGGCGAGTTCGATTTACACCTATGAGAGTCTGAGGATTATGTGACATTGTTCACCATGGTCTCTCAACCTATCCTTATGGCACGCATGATGGAAGCTCAGTTTGAGGATATTGAGTGTCACATGTATCGATAACAGATTGCTTATAGCAAGAGTTCCAAGGAGTGGGTAATCCACGAGGATCATAGTTTGAGATTGTTGGGAGAATCTTTGTACCCAAGGGGTGCCACGACGATGTACTACATCTGTTTCATCATTCACATTTGGCGGTGCACCCAAGCTACACCAAGATGTACCACGACCTCTGGAGACGGTTTTGATGGAGAGGTATGAAGAAGGATTAGTGTTATTTGTGTCATGATGTCTCACTTGCCAGCAAGTGAAAGCGGAGCACCAAAATCCAGATGGCTTCCTTCTGCTCTTACCTATGTTTCGGAAGAACGAATTGGATCCTTCACACATGCTTGATTGGACTGACCTGAGAGTGGAGGATGACGTTACTTATGAGAAAAAACCGGTGAGGACACTTGACACTAGAGAGCAAGTCTTGAGAGGTAAGACCTTGTCCTATGTCAAGGTACTCTGGTTCCACTATGACAAGGAGGAAGCTACGTGGGAACCGAAGGCCTATGTTCGAGAGAGATACCCAGAGTTGTTTCCTTCTTAAGGTACATTGATTTTAGGAATGAACATGAACCCTTTCAATTTCGATTTTAATTCAAATCGATTTTCAAAACGTTGAATCCTTTTCTTAAAACTAGTTAAAAAATTTGGAGAAATTAAAATCTGATCTAATTTTGGAGTCCAATGATATTACCATTTGTTTTGGAACCTTAGGAATATTATTTTGGGGTGTTGGATTAAATTTGGGGACGTTTGAATTGGAAACAAACCATGGTTTTTAAAATTTTGAGTCTGGCATAGTAATAAGGTCCACTCGAGCGGATCCTTGGCCGTTTGAGCGGTCAAGCAGCAGCAACTGGGATATTTTAAAGAGGATTAGGATATTTTACATCATAAACATAATATACATCTCTTCCATCTTTCCCTCTCCAGCTGGAAGCTCTCTAGAGTTGTTGGATCTTCATTTTTTCTTGATCTTAGGGCTTATTTGACGGATTCAACTTGTTTTTGATTGGTGGATTTTGGTAGATCTCATCCTTGTTTATGTTTTCACTAAACTATTTTCATTTTCGCGGTGAGTTTTACATTTGGAGCATTTGGGTGCTGATTTCTTACTTTTACGACCGTTATGAGGAATGATATATATCTATCTTTGAATACTGTTCGGTTATCGATTTTATATTTTCAAATTTGTATGAAAACGTTGAAAAGAGTGTGTTTTTTGACAAAGCCTAGCTATGGAAACTATATGTTTAGTGCTTTTGAGCTTGGTTTAGTTGAATACTATCATGTTTGAGCATATCCATCTTTTTAATTTGGGCTTTAATGGTTTGGTTCCAAAATTCTCATTTTAGAGTTCGGATTTGAGAAAAACTAGGCATTTTGGAAAAAATAGGAATGTTGGCCTTAAATCATGAAATTGACTTGGGTTTTGTGAAATTAGACCTTGTTATGGCATTACTTGACAAAAATATTGATTTGCTATGTTAATAGGATTTGTTAACGAAATTGGGTTTTGGGGTCGAACTTGCGGTTTGGCCTATTTATGGAGTGGGTTTTAGGGTCGAACTTGTGGTTTTGCCTATTTCTAGTGTGTGTGTGTGTGTGTGTGTGTGTGTGTGTGCTGTGGTGAGTTGTTGGCCAAGAGGAATCCTTAGTATAGTGGACTCAAGTTAACGGGAGGAACCTTGCTTAGTTGGACTCGATTTGTGTTTACCTGTGAATTTAATGAAAATGAATTGATCACTTAGATCTTTGGATCTAATTGTTGGGTCGTGTCGAGATGTAGAAAGCGTGATAACATTTAACCACTATGTGGGTTAAAGTTGGTTGTATCATGCGATGCGTCTACTAGCTTTACTAGCTATAATCCTGGTTTCTCAACTCCTCAGTGAAAGGCCGATAACTTGCGCAAGATAGGATGGCTCACCCCTCAGCTAGTAACCAACAAGACGAGCAATTTGTATTGAGTTATAAAGGGCGCGATGACCTTTAATCACTAAGTGGGTTAAAGCGACTCATATCATGTGGTGGGTCTATAAGCTTTACCGAGGATTGGCATCACATAATTAAATCTATGAGAACAGTGTGTGTGTGTGTGTGTGTGTGTGTGCATGCGCACGCGTGCATAGGCATGTGGAAGTGTGGTGGTTGAGAAAGATTGTGAATCAGAAAAGCTATTTTAGCGGTTTATAAAACTGGTTATGTATATTTTGATATGAATGGTGGACACCAGTGGTTTTTCTGATAAAACCTTATGTAATTGTTGCATAATCATCCTCTCATATCAAACATCCATTTATTTATTGTCATGTATCCTACAAGCCACGACTCAAGTTGTTTTATAACAACGTGCGGGATTGATTTGGGAGTCTTTTTGAATTATCATGTTATTATATTCTTTCGATTTCTATTTTGGGATGAATGTAATTAACTTCAAACATGTTTACTTGGCTTCTTTGGGAAGGATTACGGTAAGGCCTTAAGGCCAGATTCATATACTACGTGTCTAGCGAGGAATTGAGAATATTTGGGTGACCTGTCACGGGTTGGATCATGTTGTTTTTCCTTTAATCCTATATATGTCAAGCTTGTAAAACTTATTTATCAAAGAATATATTTGGATTTTCATTGGAAAACACGTTCAAAGGATTCGGTACATTTGAAAAGGTTTTGAACATATGCTAGAGATAAGAACCCAAAACATGACAAAATACTTTTCCCAACACTTGACCAAAATTTTAATGTTTTTTCTAACTCGGGTCCCTGTCATGTCACTGCTCGAGTGGTGGTGGGATCCACTCGAGCAGTTCCCTGGGTGCCAAACTTCTAATTTTGTTTTAAATTCTCGGGCTTTAGGCGTGTTTTAATCATCTTTTCTATACTATAAAACATGGATTTTAGCATACTTTAAACCAGTAAAGGATTTTTAAATTAGTTGACTTATCTACTCCAAAAAGTAAACGGTTTTTCTTGAAAACCAACTTAAATCTTTGATTTTTTTTATTTCATGTTTAACTTAATATCCGGAGTTGGGATGTTATAGTACCGACCTCCATGACCTCATCTCTACTGCCAACCACCAAATCTCTACCATACGTCGACCTCTCGCCATGTCGTCGACCGTCGCCGATCAATGGAGCACAACAATGGTAAGTGTATGTGGCAATTTCAATTTCTGAAAAATATGAAGATGAAAGTTCCTCACAATTCGTTGATGGAATGTCATCACAGGTTGCCGACATCATCGGAGGGTTTGGGTTTGGGTTTGGGTTTCTGCTAAAGGAGATGAATAAGATCGTTATTTCTCTTTTAATCGAGAAACTTCTAAGTTTAAATTTCTTGATAAATTTCTCTGTTCACATGAGAATTTAGCTGAGAGGTTTCTTAGTAAAAGACTTTATGTCAAAATAAGGGAATGAATAAGAAATTCCTCTTTTAAGTAAGAAAATTCTCTGTTAATTAAGTATGCACAAACAAAGGCAGTGCCAAATAAGGATTCCCTGCTAGTGAAGAAAAGAAGAAGCCAAACACTACTAGAATAATGCTAAAAGGTCTCACTGATAAAATTAAAAGGTCTAGGTTTTTGTACTGATAAATTACAAAAAAAAACTTTTTATCTCGATTGTTTTAATTAGTCGTGATAAATATGTATTTTTAGTCTCGATTCGTATAAACCGAAACTAAAAATACACTACTTTACATCTCGATGTAATAAATCGAGATGCTTATTCAATTTTTAAAATAACCCGCGTGTCTACCCAATTACCCGACCCGTGCCCCGAATACCCGACCCGCTAACAAATCAGAAACCCTAGCAGGCGAGATTCGATCCTCACGATTTCGTCTTCTTCAAATTTGTTCTTTACAAACCAGAAACTCAAAAACACTAAGCCCAAATGCACGATTTCGTTTTCTTCGGATCGATCGCGCACTCCCCTTACGATCGCTAACAATCTTATCTGATATCCTTCTCACGCAGACTCTCCGCAATCATTCTGATCTCCTTCTCGCACAGGTTCCCCTCGTGATCGCGAACACCCAAAGAAAATTAAACCATTGATTTTCGCAAGAAATTCATCCCTGTTGCAATCCTTTGTCATTGTCTGCTGCTCCATCGACGAGTAGGTACACCAGGTAGGGTTCAATCATCTTTGTGAGTTTTGTGAAGCTCACTAGTGATTATTAGTTGTTGCAGATGGATTTCTGTCCTGTTTTTGAGTTCTTTACTACCTTTCCTACTGAGCTTATCTGTATTTGTGATTTGTGAAAAGAACGCTTTTATATCAATTTACATGAACTTTTGCTGAATATTTACAAATTTGGGTCAATTTTTGGCAAATATTCATGGGATTTTTTTGTGGGAAATGAATTCCCAAGTTTGGCTGTAGATTTGAAGATGAGAGAGAATTCAATTTGTAAGAATTTTTTTTTTTTGGATTTGGTGAGAAATCTTGTTTTGGAAACCATGTTTAGAGCTTAAACATCACTTTAGTAGTTGGGAATCCCAAAGGCTTGCGTAGAGAACTCCACGTGGGTTTTATCACCTTAATTTTAATCTTTAAATATTTGCCCTGTTCAAAATTTAAGACCTTTTACACTTTACAAACAAAATTGTAGCAGTTAGGAGCTGAGGTTTAGTAGAAAAAGGTCGTTATTATCTTGAGGTTAATTGCATGTTTTGCTTTGCATGGAGAATAAGAATCCATGTGTGGCACCTCCATTATTTGAGATTACGCCTTATTCAGTTTTGTTTGAGAATCTGATGTTGAAATTTTTGGTTGTGGAGGTTCTATAAATTTTCAAGCTGTGATTTTGGATGTTGAACTTCATGATGTATATATAACAGCGTGGTCTGGAATCTTGTTTTACTATATTAGAAATAACATGCATACATGATTTGTTAAAATAGATTAGGAAATCGAGCGATATAGGTAAATATAGATTTAGACACTTGACCCATGCTCTGCACATAATTTTGTGAATGTCCAGAACCCAGATGGATCAAGAATTTCACACGTGGTTATTTTTCTCCTCCCCTTCTTCAAACTCAAGTTTGTATTTTTCATAGAAATCTCTGATTAAGAATAGAAAAAGATTTGTTTCACATTTTATCTAAGAGGTTCCTTCGTTCCAATCGTTGAAGTAAATATCACTCGATCATTATCAAACTGATTGCAATATTTTCCTGTGTGTGAGGGTTCCACAGAATGTTCAAGGTTTGCATTGTTATTATTAGAAATACGATTATTCCACAAATTATTGTATGGCTGGTTGTTCACATCCTTGTATTTCGTAATTTTTTTAGAAACAAAAATTAATGCAAGTTGATGAATGTGATAGGATGGCAGAGCATGGAGGAAAACTTCTTTACCTCTGGATTTTGAGCCTGTTGATTTAGAATCTGGAGAGTTCATTACTTCCATTGATTATCTAATGGAGAAAGAAGCACTGATAGTGGAGACCTCAAGCAGAACTCTGCTACTACATAGAATGGAAGAGAAGGCAACAGAAATAGTTGGTAAAGTGGAGGGTGGTGTCAAGTGCATTTCACCTAGTCCAGATGGAGATCTGCTTGGTATAATTACTGGTTTTG
>JAULLG010435413.1:0-2500 GCA_035668355.1 Sarracenia leucophylla
AGGCCCGTTATATTGACACGATTATTGCTCGTTTTGGCATGGAAAATTCCAAGAAAGGATTTCTTCCTTTTAGGCACGAAATTTCTCTATCTAGGGATCAATGTCCTAGAACACCTCAAAAGATAG
The DNA here is from genome assembly GCA_035668355.1 of Sarracenia leucophylla. Classification (NCBI taxonomy): domain Eukaryota; kingdom Viridiplantae; phylum Streptophyta; class Magnoliopsida; order Ericales; family Sarraceniaceae; genus Sarracenia; species Sarracenia leucophylla. The sequence continues at coordinate 127 of JAULLG010435413.1, forward strand.
AGAGGATGAGAGGTATCCCTTATGCTTCGGCGGTATGGAGTCTCATGTATTCCATGCTTTGCACTAGACCCGATATCTGTTATGCCGTTGGCATGGTGAGTAGATATCAGTCTAATCTAGGGGAAGAGAATTGGACTGCGATCAAAAATATACTCAAGTACCTAAAAAGGACTAGGGAGTATATGTTGGTGTACCAGGCGGATACTCTTGTACCCTTGGGGCACACCGACTCTAATTTCCAGGCTAATAGGGATTCTAGGAGGTCCACCTAAGGATATGTGTTTACCTTGGGAGGTGAAGCTGTCATTTGAGCGATCTATGTGCGATCTAAGGTGCGATTATAGTGCGATCTGGGCGTGAATCCAGGGGACGCCCTTTGGGCGTTTCTACCGGTTTAGGATGGATGAAAATCAGATTAAGAAGCCACAAGTCTTAGCTGAGGGGACCAATAAGTTCAATAAGTTTAGTATCCTTGCATCCATCGATTCGGAGGAAATAGCCGATTCGAGCAGATCTGGGTTTCGGAGCGGAGATGCTCCAAGCCTGAGTTGTATTGATTCGATTGTGAAAGGGATAGGTCCGATCTCGAGGGATGAAGAGAACAACGCTACGATGGTTGCTTTTGAGACAATCAATTTTGAAGCCGCATCAGCTAGGTCTGAGCTCCTGAACTGGGCCAAAGCCTTTCCTCGTGATAAAAAGGCTGCTAAAGCTGCTATCTCCTTGGCGATTTCTATTCAGAGTGAGATGAACAGAGCAAGAAGGTTGTTACCCTTTGATTCGACAAAAATGGAGGCCCTTGCGAAACGAATCCAGTACCTTAAAGGTCTAAGTCCTATTTTCAAGGAAGAAAACTCGGAAGTAGCAGTCGGTAAGGTGCTCGACATAATCAAAAACACGACTGGTCCTCCCGATTCCGTCTTATTGCCTACTGAAATTTGTAGTCTGTCTGGAGATCTAGGAGCGGCTTCCGAAAATCGCAGAGAACAAAGAAGTCCTTCCTCGGCAGAGGTATCCCTGTCGAAGGAGGAGATGGAGACTGAGAATGTTCGGGCTTCGGTAGCAGACGTAGCCAAAGACGTCCAGTTCGCGGGAACAAGTGCTGCCCTGTCGGTCCCCTTGCTCCAGGTTTGCTTGAATACTTCTCATGGGTCAAACGATGTTGTTGAATCTTCTATTGAACATGTTTTGGGTGATGCTGGTGGTAATGAGATAGGTGTTTCACCTCCGAGGAGGGTAAGGAATTGCCCGAAGGTAGTTGAACCGGTTGCTCTTTATGGTGCACACAAAGTGTTTGATAAAATGCCTTTGCAAGATAAGGTTGTCAACAATGGAGTTTCTGTTGCTTGCCCTGGAACTGCTAAGGGGCGCCATGTTAGTGACCCTTCGCTGAGGTATCTGCCTCGCTCTTGGTCTAATGTTGTCAACGGAAAGGGCCATGGTATTAAAGTCCAACCAGAAACTAAACTGGAATTTATTGCACCAAACGATCCCAATGTCCCGGAAGTCATTGAAATTGAAGAGGACCTGACAGATGGAAATTCTTGGTCTGCATGTTTATTGGGTTATTTTTTGGAAGCAGATTTAGATTTGGGGATGGTGAAAGTTATTGCCAGAACCCTGTGGGGTAAAGAGGGGCTAGTTGATGTTTTTGGAGCAGAAAGGGGTTTTTTCATTTTTAAATTTGATTGTGTGGAGGCTTTGGAGAATATTTTGGAGAGAGGTCCCTGGCATTTTTATGGCAATCTGCTTATTCTTCGTCGATGGAAGAAACGGCTGAGATTAAGTAAAGACACAGTCTCGAAAATTCCTATTTGGATTAAAATCCATGATTTGCCTCTTGAATTTTGGAATGCCCAATGTCTAAGCAGAATTGCTAGCTCCGTAGGGGTTCCCCTTTTTATGGACAAGGCCACAGTACTAAAACAACGCTTCACCTATGCTAGAGTTTGTGTGGAGATTGAAGCGACAAAAGTGCTACCGGCATATGTCCTCGTTAAATGTGGTGGGGATGTTGTCGACATTAATCTCGAATATCAAGGTATGCCTTCAGTTTGCTCTCATTGTCAGGCCTTTGGTCATTTAAGTGACATGTGTCCCACAAGCGCCAGCAAGGACCCAATGTTTCGGTGGCAAGTGGGGGAAGGTAATGAAAATGAAAAGGTGAAGATGGACAACAACGTTTCGAACATACAAGAAGGGGATCCTAGCTGCTTGGAGAACTTCTCAGATTCGCCTGACTCAGCTGGATGGACTAGAGTGAGTAAGAGGAAGAAGGTAAAGAAGGGTAAGAGAAATGAGAAGAGTGAAGATGTAATTAAGTCTACTGATTCGCAGGCGGCGGTGTTTCAGCCCTATGACCCAATTGTTGCTT
>JAULLG010435413.1:7500-11345 GCA_035668355.1 Sarracenia leucophylla
GGAGGTTATAGAACATATTGTTGATTATTACCAAACCTTGTTTGGAACACCCTTCTCTCTTGAGGTTGGTTCCCAGGGAGAGATTGATAGCCTAGTCAAGAAGAAGCTGTCCCCACATAGTATTGAGGCTATGGCGAAAGAGGTTACCGACATGGAAATCAAGGAGGTACTTTGGTCCCTAAAATCTAACAAAGCCCCAGGCCCCGACGGGTTTTCGGTGGATTTTTTCAAGGATGCTTGGGATGTGGTTGGAGGTGATGTAATCAGAGCCGTTAAGAGCTTCTTCTCTTCGGGGAGGTTGCTTAAGGAAGTTAATACTACCCTCATTGCTCTTATTCCGAAAGTGGCCAACCCTTCATCAATTAAAGAATTTCGGCCGATATCGTGTTGCAATACTATCTATAAATGTATTACCAAATTGATTGCCAATAGAATTAACGGATCTCTGCATGAGGTGGTTTCCCCGAATCAATCCGCTTTTGTGAAGGGAAGACGAATTGCGGACAATGTTTTTCTTTCTCAAGAACTCCTGAGGGATTACCACAAGCAAGACAAGGGTCCACGGTGTGCTCTCAAAGTGGACATTTTGAAGGCATATGACAATGTGAATTGGGACTTTATGATTATGGTTTTGAAAAGCATGGGCTTCCCAGCAAATATGGTAAATTGGATCCAAGAATGTATTTCATCTCCGTCTTTCTCGGTTTGTATAAATGGTGAACTTCATGGTTTCTTCAAAGGGAGGAAAGGGTTGAGGCAAGGTGACCCTCTTTCGCCATATTTATTTGTTATGGCTATGGAGATCCTAACGGGACTCTTATCTAAATATACTGAAGAGAGGCCTTTCAATTATCATTGGAGATGTAAGAGGGACAAAATTGTTCACCTTGCTTTTGCGGACGACCTTATGGTTTTTGTAAAGGCCGAGGTAGTCTCTATCCAGGTGATTAAGGAAGCTTTAGATCATTTCAAGCAGCTTTCCGGGTTGACTCCTAGCCCATCCAAAAGCGATATTTTCTTTTCGGGTGTAGAAGATTCACTTAAAAAAGAAATCCTTATGGTAAGTGGGTTCCGGGAAGGAAAACTCCCGGTGAGATACCTGGGTGTACCCCTCATAACTACCAAAATGTCCTACAAAGAGTGCAAACCCCTCATCGACCGCATTGTGGCCAGAATTAAGGTGTGGACTTGTAAATGGCTCTCCTTTGCCGGGCGTCTCCAACTTATTGACTCTATTCTGTTTTCTATGCAAGTTTTCTGGTCTTCTTTGTTTATTCTCCCCAAAAGAGTATTCAAGGAAGTTGAAGGGGTGATTAGGGCCTTTCTATTTGGTGCATATGGATTAAATCCAATATACTTCGGGGGAGATCTTTCTGGGAGGTTAAAATTCCCCAGGCTGCCTCTTGGAGTTGGAGGAAGATTCTTCAATTACGGCAGTCGGTTAAAGAATTCTGTAAGTATAGTATTGGCAATGGGGAAGATACATTTCTGTGGTGGGATCCTTGGCACCCATGGGGGAGCATTGCGATACATAGAGGGCCCCGCATCATTTATGATTCGGGCCTCGACAAGCTCGCAAAGGTAAGCGCAGTGATTAATGGGGGCAGCTGGAAATGGCCATCTGCTATCACGGTGGACCTAATGGAAATGAAGGAAATGGTGGAATTTTACCCTAACTTGGATAAGAGGGATGTGGTAGTTTGGTCTTTAAATGGTGGCTCTTTCTCCATTAAGTCTCTATGGGATACAATTAGACCACGAAAGGAAAATGTTGATTGGTATAATCTTGTCTGGTTTTCGTCTCATGTACCAAGGTATAGTTTTCTTCTATGGGTGGCAATCAAGGGTAGATTGCCTACAGGGGATAGGCTCAGAGCTTTCGGCCTAAAAGGTGATGTAAAATGCTGGCTTTGTTCCAATGTGGTTGAAACTCATAACCACCTTTTCTTTTGCTGCCCATTCTCGAAACAATTATGGAAATGTTTTCTAAATAAGTGCAATATAGATCACTGGGAGGATTCTTGGCTGGATTGGGTCCATTGGATTAATAATCAGTTTAAAGGCAAGTCGCTTCCGTCCAAGGTTGCTAAATTATGTTTCTCGGCTACGATTTATTTCTTATGGAATGAGAGAAATGGCAGGAAATTCAGACAACAAAAGAAGCCATGGGAGAGCATTATGAAATCCATTGAATCAAAAGTGAGAAGCAGGTTATTAATTAGTAGGAATATTCCTCGGTCCCCGGTTAATCAGGCTATTCAATTAGATTGGGGCCTCACAAAGCAGATTTTCGAAAAAGGGCCTGCTCTTTTCTAATTTAAATGGTCTCTTTAAGTTGTATTGCAAATCACATTTCATTTTTCCTGTACAGATCCTGTTGGCTCCCAAGGAAGCAGACCCGAAGGGATTGGGCCAAGGAATGGTAGTTGTTTTGCTGCTCTAAGTATAGCCAACATGCTGGACTCGCTGCAACAGTTGGCTTAATTTCTTTTGTTAGTTTGGGTTCCAGGTTTTTGCTATGTTTCTGCATCTTTCAAGTCTCTGTGTAATGCTATTGTGCTCCCCTTTGGGGTTTTGTTTATATTTCTTTGCCTAGCTATGTGGGATGTACATAGCATCCTATTATCGTTTAGTGCCTTCCCCTTACGGCCTGTGTAAGGGACGTGTGTGTGTGTGGGTGCGTGGGTGTTTTGTTTCTTCTTTTTTCTGTTTGTTTGCAGGTTTTGTTTCTTCTTTTGGTTTTGGTTTTCGGGTACTCTCGGATGTGGAGTTGGGGTTTTGAAAATATTAAATATGTATAGCCATGTGCTGAATTTGAAGTTGTATAGTTTAGTTGTAATCTTGGGGTTTGTGCTCTTGGGTTGAAGTTTTTACTGCAACAAGTGAGTCTCCGGGTTTGAAGTGGAGCGGTGGGGAGGTCCCAAGCTACTTTGTTTGTTTCCTCTTTGTCTGCAGTAGCGAGTTTCAAGGCGGTTTCTTGCTTAGCCCTGTTGGAAGTTTCAATCATGTGCTTCTGGGGTTTTTCTGTGGAAATGAGTACAGGTTCTCAATGGGGTCCTACTTAAGTTGGATGCTGTGTAGCAGGTGGAGCGTTGCTTGGTGATACGGGTGTTCTAGCCTCAAGTGTTACAGGGGCTGTGTGCTGTTGGTCTCTTTTTTTGAATAGTTTTTGATGTTTATAATAGGGGCAGTGTTTTATGATGTTTATAATAGGTTTTTTTTGCTATGGTTGGGCTTGGGTATGTAGATAGGTTTTGTTTCCTCTTTGGGTAATTTTTGTGGGTTCTCTTTTGGGTTGTATTGCCTGGGGAATGCCCCTTGAAATTTTGTAAGTTTCTTCTTTTTATACAAATATTTAATTACCCAAAAAAAAAAGTTCAGAATAGTTTCTTCAAGAACTCAAGAAGAATAATAAACTCACAATTTCATTGAATATTCATTCATTTAGTCTTTCTAAATAAATACGTGATACCTATAAATAGGCTTATAAGCTAACCGAAAGATAAGAACAAATCATAATATAATCCTTTTTTTTTTGATTTTATAATCCTATCTACTAAATAAATCTTTATTTAAACAAATCATATCTAACCAAACCTAATATATATTTAAACTAATCATATCTAACCAAACCTAATCTTTAATAAAACTAATCATATCTAATCAAACCTTATTTTAACTAATCCTATCCAACTAAATCTTATTTTAATTAATCATATACAACTAAATATTTTTTAAATTAATCCTATTAACGACATCTAAAATAATAAAATCAATCTAAATATCCTCCAGGATCAAATAAAAATAACATATATTTCTTTCTTTCTCGTTCTCCATCATTTGTC
>JAULLG010436509.1:839-11344 GCA_035668355.1 Sarracenia leucophylla
TCCCAAGTGAGAGAAGAAAAATAAGAAAGATAAAAACAATACAAAAAACAAAAAGAAATAAAAATGGGATTGCTTTGGAGATGTCATGTATTTGGTGAGGGCAATAAAGGGTCAGGGTGATGGGCTTGAGGTGTATTTAATTGATATAAGGAGGGTAAAGGCTGGTGTGTTTTCGAGAGTAGGGTGGTGGAGGGATTTGGATGGTGATTAGATGATGGCCATGGGATCAGTGGGAGGTTTTAAGGAGGGTATGGAGTGGTGTTTGGAGGATTGGAAAAGTATGTATGGGTGTTGGGGTGGGTGTAGTGGTCGCCCGAGTCAGGAAATGTTGTGTGTAGTGACCTAGGTGTGCATTCGGTCGTTGAAGTGTGGTGGAGGGTGGGCGTTGGTCGAGTACGGTGGAATGGTGTGTAAGATAGTTCTATGGTGGATGTAGGGTTAGGTGTGGGGTTGGCGTAATGAAGGGCGCATGAAAGAGTGGTTTGCATAATGAAGGGAGCAGAAAAGAAAGGGTGGTCACTAGGGTGGCGGGAGAGGGTTGCGGATACCTATAGCAGCCCTAATCACCTGGAAGTACTCCTCATGAACTGCTTGACAGTCCTCGATGCGCTGGAGTCCTCCCTCCAGTCCTCCCTAGCCCTCTACAAGGGCAACATAGTCCCTATGGTTAAAAACCCATAGCGTTGACGGTTCCATTGAGGGACCGGCATCGGTTGGATGTGGCTGGCTGAAGGTGTGGGGTGATGAAGGACTGGGGGTGGGGGCGATGGTGGTGTGGAAAGGCATATTGGGTTGTATGGTTTGGCGTCCGTGCGAGGGGTGGCATTTAATGAGAGCATTCATACTCTTCGTCCAACTCCCGTGTTGGCAAGTTGTTACCCATTTGTTGGGTATCTTGGTTCGAGCAACAATGAAAGGTTACGAGAGTTGGGAGGTGGCTCGTTAGAGGTAAAGGACAATGATGTTCGAGTAGCATAGCTTGTGCCCTCACTAGCTATCGGGTACCCTAACCATCTACCCGATCGTCATCTCGGGGATGGAAAGTTGGTGGTTGGTGTGCAGAGCATAGAGGGCATGGAGGGATTCGTTTCTCTATTCATCATTATGCATGGTAGTAAAAATATTTTGGTGAAAAACTATGTCAGGGAACCATAGTTTCTCCGCCAAGTCACCGTGTCGGGCAAAAATTTTCTCGGGTTGAGAGCGTCCTTCGGAAACGGATAAGGCCATTTCCTGTATGCTGATGTTCTCAGGAATTGGTTCCCGGTCGTCCGAGAGGTCATCCACGAAGGTGCTAACAATGTCGAGGGTCTCGACGAGAGTGTTTGGGTCCAGCTCGATCTCGTAGACATCGACCAATGTCATGAAGAACTACTCCATCCGCTTGTCGGCGTTCTCTTGGATGTCCCTTTGGAGGTTCTGATAGAAAAGGCGGACGATCCAGGGATATGGTGTAGGAAACAGACCGAATAAATCCGCCGAGGTGTCTGGTGTTAATCAAGTCGATACTTGTTTGTGCTACTGGGCTGAGTCGTAGAAACTCCTCCGAAATGGGGAAGTGTGTCATGATGTGATGGTTGGTGGTGGGCTAGTGCCCAGAAGACTCAGTTATAGGTGATTGTGACGAGCTTTTTTACGTACCGGTGCGATGCCTTTTCGGAACATGAGATGGCATTACGGTTAAAGTTGTGTGTCGGAGAGACCGGTGAGAGAGAGCTGGATAGTTCTTTGAAAGAGAGAGAGTTTTAAGAGGGCTGCATGGTGGTGAAATGAGGAGAGCCAACTAACTTTTATCAAATTTTGGCGTTCCCTCCGGAGAGAATTGGCCACCGTCCAGATGATTTCAATCCAGATTTTTTAGAGCTTTTAATAGGGGTTGTCATCTGGACTTCCGTCCGGACTATATTTGCTAGTCACAACGGGTGTTAGGACAGGCGTTTCCATCCTAACAGGGGTCAGGATAGTAAATTTGAGAGTCCAGGTGGTTCTAACTAGTCTGGATAGTTTCTACGATTTAATTCTCGTGCCTTTTCGAAATGTCGGAGCCATTATAGCACCTTATCAATGCGACGTCGATTCGGATTCTGTTTGGATGGTTTTGAGTCCCTTTCGAAATTTTGGTACCACAGAGTGACGTGTGGCGGTTATGAATTGGTGGATGTTCGAATTATGTCTAGACGATTTTGCATCTCGTTCGAATGGTGACATTTTTTATGCAATACTTTTGATTTTGATTTGATCATTTGTATTGTCTCTCGTCCAGACGCTAGTGTATGTCTGTCCAGATGGTTTTGACGATATTTTTAAAATTAATATTATAATTGAAATCTACCATCAGTTATAAGGAATTCTAAATTATAGAATAAAATTCCTTTGAGACTCAGGGATATGTAATAATGTGCTAAGCAGCTTCTAAGACTCAAAAGGCCCAAAGTAGCTGCTAGAACAAACGGCCTAAATATGGACACTTGACATCTCCATAGTGATGATTATGTTACTTAGACATACTAAAAGCAGGGTCTATTAGACTCATAGTCCCAAGAGCTGGATTCCTAGTAGTACATCATCAATCTGATCTTTGGATTGATTAAGTCGGTAGCTCAAGTCATTATGGCCGAATGTGTCAGCAAAGGCATAGAGAAGAGTCTAAACCCATCCAGTTGACTTACTCGTCCCACTCTTGACTACCTTGGAGATTTGTTTACCTCTAGAATAGTAATACACCTTAAAGCATGTGTTGTAGTGCTCTATTAGCCTGTAACAGCTTTCCTTGAGGCAACATCTACAAAATCATTATCTCTTAGCTCTTCGTTTCAAGGCATAAAGATTTTTACCTTGAAAAGGTTCTTGCTGACCGGAACTGGGCACATGATCCATTTCACCTCAGCGTGCAAAGAGAACAACTCAATCTAGAGAGTAGTTTAAAATTTTTGGACCCCCAACTTGGATACAAAAATGTGCTCATTAGTGGAGCATTCTGCCACATTTTTCAAGAACCTCTGGGTTCCCTCCCATACAGGGCTAAATTTTATATTTTCATCTAGACTTACCCAATCGATTACTCGACTGGTGGGGTATGGTCGGAGAGTTCTATTGATTCAGCCATCAGGACAACTAATATACCTTTCACATAAGATTTTATCCTTTTCCCATTGACCTGAAGAAACTTGCTAATTTTAGGGTTAAGCAGTTGACATGCACCATATGGGTAGACTCGGGTCGCCATATATGGTCCTTCCCGTCGGGATTGGAGCTTACCAAGGAAAAAATGTAACTTAGCATTAAATATCCAGACTTTTTGATTGGGTTGGAATGATTTCTGATGTATATGTTTATCGTGAAATGCTTTCATCTTTACCTTATAAATACGGGCATTATCGCATACCTCGTTACGTAGCTTGGTGCTCTAATTCTACCGGCAAGTGGCACAATTTACCAAAGACTAGCCAATATGGGGACATTGTAATAGAGTTCTTGTAAGCAGTCCAATATGCCCAAAAAGCATCATCTAGTCTTTCAGACCTCCTTACGGTTGGGACGGACAATTTTTGTTAGAATGTTCTTTTTGTCCCTGTTGGACACTTCGACGTCACCACTGGTTTGCGGATGACAAAGGGTGGCTACCTTGTGCAAAATCGAATAGCGTCAGAGCAGGGCAGAAAAATACTTGTTCATAAAATGTGTGCTACCATCACTGATAATTGCTTGTGGAAAACCAAATCGAGAGAATATGTTACTTTACAAAAATTTGATCACAATTTTATGATCATTCGACATGGTTTCAGGGTTTCTACCCATTTGGAGACGTAATCCATTGCCACAAGGATGTATTCCTATCCTAAGGATGGTGAAAACGGTCACATGAAATCAATACCCCAAACATCGAAAATTTCAACGATTAAAATCGGGTTATGGGAATCATGTCTTTGTGGCAGTCATCGTGTCAATCTGTTGGTAGCGCAGGCAATTCTTGTAAAAGTCGTGTGCATCCTTGAATAGGGATAGCCAATAAAATCCACTTTGTAATACTTTAGTAGTAGTCTTCTTCCCACTTCATGTAAGCGAATGCCAGAACTTGAGTATGCTCTCCGCCTCTTCTTCCGGGACATAATGCCTAATGACTGGGTCATGGCAGTATTTAAAAAGCTCCGGCTCTTCTCAAAAATAATATCATACTTGTGAAAAGAATAGGTCATTTTGTTGTTTGGACCAGTTATTTAGAATGCGGTACACCACCAAGTAGTTCACTATATTTTTATAATTGGGCGGTCGGGTGGTAGTAACTAGAAATATTTGGTCATCCAGAAATGGGTATGTTACTAGCATAGGGTCACTAAGGGACTGAACTAAGAGGTGAGAGAGATGATTAGCTACTGATTTTTCAGTACCCTATGCATATCTCGAGATCGAATTCTTGTAAAAGTAAAATCTAACGTAACATCCAGGGCTTCGTCTCTATCTTGCTTATAAGTTGCTTAAGGGCAACATAATCGGTGTAGACTACGACTTTTGATCTCAGCAGGTATGATCTGAATTCGTCCAACGCAAAAACAATAGCCAAAATTTCTTTCTTAGTTGTGGTATAATTCAATTAAGCATCATTGAGAGTTTTGTTGGCGTACTAAATTACACAAGGGACTCGATTCTCTCGTTGGCGTAAAGTAGCTCCAATAGCATAATCGGAAGCATTACACATGATTTCGAATGGTATGCCCTAGTTTGATGACTACATGATTGGTGTTGTGAAGAGAGCATCTCTAAGCTGTTTGAAGGCATGCGAATACTTTTCATCAAACTTAAACATATCGTCCTTAACCAGAAGATCGCATAAGGTCTTAGAAATTCTAGAAAAATATTTGATAAAGTGGAGGTAAATACCAACATTTCCCAAGAATGAACGTATATGTCTAACGGATGTGTGTGGTGGGAGTTTAGAGATTAGATCGACTTTTTCCTTATCGACTTCTATTCTGCCCTTGGAGACTATGTGTCCTAACACTATCCCTTGTTGGACTATGAAGTGACTCTTTTCCCAGGTAAGTACCAAATTAGTCTCTTGACATCGTTTGAGAACTAATGTTAGGTTTGAGAGACGGTCTTTTAATGAGAAACCGAACACGGAGAAATCATCCATGAAAACCTCAAGGAATTTTTCCACTATGTTAAAGAAGATAGACATCATGCACCGTTGAAATGTGGCAGGTGCATTTCATAATCCAAAAGGCATACGTAGATAAGTGAATGTGCCAAAAAGATATATAAACATGGTCTTCTCTTGATTTTCAGGATAGACTGGTACTTGGTTATAGCCCGAATAGTCATCCAAGAAGCAGTAGTAGCTTTGGCCATCTAAACGCTTTGAAATCTAATCAATAAAGGGCAGCAAAAAGTGGTCTTTCTAAGTCATAACGTTTACCTTCCTATAGTCGATATAGATTCACCAACCCATGGTAGTATGAGTCGAAATTTATTCTCCTTTTTCATTTAACACAACGGTGAGCACGGATTTCTTTGGAACAATTTGGGTTGGGCTCACCCATTTGTTATTTGAAATTGGGTAGATGATACTCGCATCTAATAGTTTTTCTATTTCTTACTTAACCACTTCCATCATATTGGGATTTAGTTGTCGCTGCATTTCTCGAGTGGGCTTGGCGTCCTCATCGTAGTGGATGCGGTGCATGCAAATGAATGGATCAATCCCTTTTAAATCAGCTACCATCCAGTCGATAGCTCCCCTATGAGCTTTAGGACCTCAGTTAGTTGCTTCTCTTGTGTAGGTGATAAATCGAACGCAATAATGACCAATAAAGTATTACTTGGTCCCAAGAAGATATACTTGAATGAAGTTGGAAGAGGCTTCAACTCAAGCACATGTGGGGCTTCTAGGGATGGAATGGCAAGAACGGATGAATGTGCGGGCAAGTCTTCAAAATGAGACTCCCATGGAGGTGTCTTTATATAGTTTATCGTTTCTAACTCAGCTTTGGATTCATCAATTGTTGGAACAAGCTCTAGGATGTCTTTCCCCAAGTAAGCCAGGCAGGCTTCCAAGGGATCATCCATGAAAATAGAAGGAAGAGGTCGTTGTGTTACCTCGTCTATTTTGTCGATTGTAAAGCAATCAACATCCAAAGATGGGTGATGTGAGGCATGGAGCACATTAAGTCTTAGCTTCATATTTCTGAAAGAAACGTCCATCACCGTAGTTCGGCAATTTATACATGTGTTTTCTATTTCCAAAAAGGGGCATCCAAGAATAACCGGAGTCTATCACCTTGTGTTTACATCTGGCTCAGTGTTGAGTATGATGAAGTTAACGGGGAAGATGAACTTATCGACTTTAACAAGTACAACCTCGATGATGTCTCGGGGAACTTTAACTAACCTATCTGCTAACTGGACGGTGACAAGTGTCGATTTTAGCTCCTCAAGTCCAAATTGTTCGTACACTAAGTATTTTAGGAGATTTACACTAGCTCCTAAGTCTAGTAGTGCTCAATAAATCTGATGATCGCGAATAAAACATTAGATAGTGGGTATCCCTGGGTCATTCAACTTAGGGACTAAATTATAGCTAAGAACTGAGCTGACATACGAGGGCACTTGTTAAATAACATCAAGAAGAGGAAGATTAATCTTGACTTGCTTGAAAGGTTCAATCACCTCAGTCATATGTGGTCCTTTATTGCACTGTGGAGAAGGTTAGTCAAGGTACGATGGAAAAGGTGCCTTTGGTTCTCAGGATGCAATTGGAGGAGCCACCAATGCCTCCTCAAAGGCATCCGTAGGTGGTGGTGGTACAACAGTAGGTACTGATAGAGTGGGTATGGTCCGAGAAGTGTCATAGTCATCGGATGACTCCTTGACTATTGTTGGTTTCGTTAATGGCTGAGGGTTAGTTGGCAATGATCGGGGGTCCAGCTCTTTGCCAATTCATAGGTTCATGACAATCTTAGCTTACTTTTAGTATACACCACAGCTACTGGGGTTGCTGTCAATGACGTACTAGCCCTTTATATTTGTCAGTGGTTGCCTCGGCAACTTATCATCCTCTCGGTATTTAAGTGTGGCAGCTATCTACCCGACTTGAGTTTCTAGCTTAGCAATGGACTGCGAGTGAGAACTCAAAAGCTGAGTGTTCACATTCAAGTCCTTTAGGGCTTTCTAAATGGTTTGCTTAAAGCCTAGGGCTTGAGTTGTTGGGCCAAGTACTTTTTGTTGCGGATGATAGGTCTATTGATTGAAAGAACTGTTGTAGGTGAGCCTAGGTGCCTAAGTCGGTGATTTTCCAGCTTGTGGTTGTAGATTTCACCAACTAAAGTTCAGGTGGTTTCTCCAGCTAGGGTTGTAAGTATTGGAATATAGGTTGTTGCCCGGTTGGGAGAATCTTTGAGCATCATTTACTTGATCTTGAACAAATTTGGGAAATTATTCATCTGATGGACATTCAATGACATTGTGTGCTGGGCAGACACACAAGGCACAAACATCCTACATAATTGTCAAGTTTTTCGGTGTGGGACTTCACTTGGGTGGTAAGATCTACATTCTGGTTTACCTCACAGAGTCCTTGGGTTTTCTTGACTACTAACCTGTCTGTGCGAGAAACGGAAGCTTGGTGTTGTGAGCTTTCACTCAACTTTTCTAGGTGAGTCTAGGCTTCTGTTTCGTTATTCAACATGAATGCGCCGCTGCACAAGGCATTGACGTATTGATAATATTGAGGCTGTAGACCTTCATAGAAGTTTTGAACTAGTTACCATTTCAAGACTTAGTGGTGTGGATAGCTCCTAATCAACTCTTTAAATCTTTCCCACGTTTAGTAAAAAGTTTCATTCTCTAATTGAGTAAAACTTGTAATGGCTCGACGAATTTGGTTTGTTTTACTGATAGGGAATAACATTTGGAGAAATTCTTACTAAAGTTTAACCCATGTTGTTTTGGTGTTGAGCTTTAGAGACTTAAGCCAATCATTGGCCTTGACTCGGAGAGAGAATGGAAATAACTTCATGTGCTTGGTTTCATTAGGCAAATTGTTGAGTTTATGGTTTAACAAATCTCTAAAAACTCATCAATATGCTTATAGGGGTCCTCACTGCTAAGTCTCTGAAATAGGAGAAGTAGTTGCAAAAGGTTAAGTTGGATTTCTTAGTTGCCGGTCGCAAAGTTAGGTGGCACAATGCAGGTAGCAGATTTATACGTTGTTGGAATATAATATTCCATCAGGGCCTTGAGTTACAATTCAGCTTGGTTTTCTTGTTCATTTTACCGATTACTGACAGGATTACCATCCGGATCTTCAGTCATTGTAGGTATATGAGTAGGTGCAGGAGATCGGGGGAAAGGGGTTACTTTCGTGAGAGCTATGTTTAGACTGCAAGTGCGTTCAATTTCAGGATCAATAGGTAGTAAGTCGCTATGCAAAGAGCGGCGACCAAGCACACACTATTGAAATCTAGAAAAGGAAAGCAGAAGAAGACTTCAGATGGTGAACCGTACAGATGGAAGAAATGTGGCGTCCGAACGGTGTCAGATTGTACCGTCCGAACGGGGAGAAGGTAGAGTCCGGACGGTAAACGGTGTTCTATTTTTCTTTTGATTTTTTATTTTTCAACAGAATATTTGAAAACGTAAAACAATGGACAAAAAAGAAAGAAAAAATAATTAATTAAAATTTTTTCAAATTAAATAATGAATTGTTTGAGAATTTATGACTATAATATTTTTCGGTAATGGCGCCAAAAACTGGTATGTCCGTGTCGTCCCGTATCAAGTTTATTACCAAGAATTATCACTAACACATAGCTAGCAGTAAGTTAGGATTAGACCCACGAGAATTATACGGTAGCTAATATTTTTCCCAATTATTTAATCTTTACAAAACATTTTAATTTAATTAAAGAAAATATAAACCTTCGATCATGCTCTATTTTGGTTTTGACCTAACAACAAATTGATTTGTTTTGTTACTAATATTTTAGCTGTGTTTGAGATATTTTTCTGGAATTAATGTCATTTATTAATTCTAAGATTCAACAAAAAGATCAAGAAAAACTTTTTCAAGGAGAAAATCAACAAAGGGTATATTATGGTTCCGAACCCTCCTTCTTTAGTTTCGAATCCTTTTTGTTTGAGTGCCCAGATTAGAAACCCATTTCTCTTCTGTTTCGGATCATTTTGTTTTAGCCCAGAAACCCTCGATTCACTTTCAAGTTTTTGCAAAAGGAATCGAAAACAAAAATACTTACTTGAATCCATCATTCTTTTTCAAGTCATTTTCGCTCCAACAAATGGAAAGTTTTGAACCCTCCTTGTCTGTTTCGAAACTTCTCTATTCATTCCTGAACCTTTTTTATTCGAGTCTTTGATTTTTTACTCAACCAATATCTCTATTTTTGAGAAAATGACCCAAATCCTAAAATCTTGAATCGAATCCTTTGTTATATTTCAAGCTATATTCAAACACTATGAAGTTTTAGACTCGAGTCCAAGCATCCTAGACTCGATTCTATGCCTTTTTGATCAATTCCAAACTCGACTCTAATCTCTCAAACTCAACTCTCTACTAACCTGTATTGATTGTTAACTCGAGTGAACCGAGTGCATGTGTCCAATATGGTTATTAGAATCGATTCTACAGCCATAAAAATCGAGTCACCTACTAACAGAATCGAGTGTGACCTCATCAGAATCGATTCCAAGGAATATTTGAAGCATATGAATCAATACTTTCATCACAAGAATCGAGTCCAGCATATACAAAATCACTTTGACTCGATTCTAGCGCATATATTTGTAGATTCCGGAAGTTTATAACGACTAGTTCTTCGAGCATATTAATTGCTCCAACGGCTACAGTACTTTGTTCCAATGTTCTCATTTATGAAGCCTATTTAAGGGGAGCCTTTCAAACAATAAATGGTTAGTAAAACATTGCAAAAAAGAATCCAAGTCTCGCATTCAATTATCTTTTACTGTTTCACTACTCAGAATTTAAATTTCTATTTATTGTGCTTTTTGTCTTGGTTTTCAACCAGACTTGTATTTTTTTTTTCTCAATTCATTATATTCATTGTAAAATCATTTGAAAGAGAGAGATTACTTTGTAGTGAGGATTTTATTGTAAATCTACTCAAATCCGAGGAGAACACTCTGTACGAGAAAAATAGAGGCTATCTAGCTTCTTTGAAGATTCAATCAGGCCTTAAGAAGTGAGCCCATAATCACTCTAATTGAAGGTTCGGAAGCAAGCCCATAAAACTTCTAGGTTTGGAGGTGCTCCTGCAAAGTCTTTAGGTTTATAAGAGATCCAACAAATTTTCTGTACAAGGTTTGGAGTGCACCCGTAAGTACTTCCCCATAGTGGAAACTCGAGTGCAGCTTGAGAGAGTGGACGTAGGCCTGGATTTGTCCAAACCACTATAAAACTTTGTCTTGTGGTTTGCAATTCTTTTCTCTTTATCTCTTTAATTCTTGCTTCTAATCTTGTTTATTCAGCTAGT
>JAULLG010437607.1:0-16567 GCA_035668355.1 Sarracenia leucophylla
AATTTTATAAGGTGAACCCAAAAGCTATACACCTCACCTTACCAACGTGTTACTTTGTTAAAGAGTGTGAATTCCATTTGCTCACAAGTTTCATTTTCTACACAATATCAATATACAAGTCACGGGTACACGAAATTAAGATTTATATATTAATCTCTTACTTCGATTAATGTAAGCTCAAAGCCAAGCTAGCTATATGCTATTGAAAAATACCATACAAATTCTGCACCACCAAGAGGAATCCTCAACCCGAGTATCATTATAAGATTCAATCAAAATTTCAACTAATCAGTTCTTAATTTATTTCCAGGTAGTAACTAACTTCAAAGCATTTAAGTTTTAACTAAAGGTTACCGAATCTATAAGGGATTAACAGATTAATTTCCAGGAAACAATTTCTTTGATAGGACCAAAACCAACTTCCAAACATAAATTATCTTCAAGTATCAAAATTTTAACTAAAGTTTTCTGTTATCATAAAAATCAACAAGGACTTAACTCAACCAATTTATGAAACAGGGTCTCTGGCAAGAATTTGAATTTACCTCAATCGAAACCTTAACATGCTCAAATCCAAAATCAAATCCAACAATAGCAAATCTTGCAAGCTAAAATTAATTATCATAGTATTTTAGAGCTTATTCTACGAAATAAAAGCAAGATTTAAGCACAAAAAAACACAAGAGAACCCAAATCATTTTCGTCGGGTGCGGTGAGCCAAAAATTTCGATTGATCAACAAAACATTGCAAATGATACAATCTATATCAGTAGATATGTTTAAAATATCTAGAATCCTACCTTTGTCCAAGAAATTGCAAGAAAATCGAACCAAAATCGAAGAAAATCGACTGTCGGACGAACAGAGGTCTCGCGCGCCACTTGCTCTGTTTTTTCGGTGCTTCGGCTCCCTCTTGCTTGCGTCGCCGGCGGCGATGGGTGTCGGCGAGGGTGCGACGGTGGTCGATGGTTTCCGACGACCATCCTCTGGTCTCCTTCTATGATCATCTCTCTCGTGTCTCTCTCTCGCACTCTCTCGGTCGCTCTCTCTGTTCCTGTGTGTTCGCGACCCAGACGCACGAAACAACTTAAAATTTTTATTTTTTTTATTTTGAGGAAGCTTCTACATAATTCTAGGTAAATGCCACCCTTATAAAAATTTTAATCTTTACCCCCATTATCCAAAATGAATTTTGTAATTACAATAATAATAATACATAAATAAATAGCTAAATAAAAATTTTGCCTTTTAATTTATTTTGAAAAAAATCCGGGGGTAAAATCAATCATCCAAAATTCTTTCGATTTAAAGAGATTATTAATTAAAATAGATTCGGTTATTACAACGAGCAAGCTCAGGTTATTATAACCCATAGGAATGACCAAGAGTTAAAGACCTGCCCACCTCAACCAAACCAACCAACAGTCGATAAGCCGTCTGATGACTCCGAGCCCAGTCAACCATTACCCACCCCGACAACGTCTGATGCTATATAATCCCTACTCACCAATCCATTTGAAGAGTCACTGATGACCTCTCTAGTCTTATCATAATAACCGAGGGTGCCGTTTCTAACGTGCCTTAATGAGCCAGCATCACTGCGAAAGAAAGGGCCTCCAATAAATGACATGCTTGAACTTTTCAAGAAATTCAAAATCAACTTACCCCTTTTTGATGCAATCAAACAAGTACCATCCTACGCTAAGTTCTTAAAAGACTTACGCACTCAGAAGTGTAGGACAAAGATGAGCGTCCCCAAAAAAGTGCTCTTAACCGAGAACATTAGTTCAGTTTTAAGCTATTACTTGGTCCCAAAGTTGAAAGACCCGGGGATACCCACTATCTCATGTGTCATCGGTGATCACTAGATCGAACTAAGTATTCTTGAACTTAAGAGCTAGCCAAAACCTTCTCCCATACTCAGTATACGAGCAATTTGGTCTCGGTAATCTTAAGTTAACTTGTCACCCTCCAGTTGGCTGATGGGTTAGTGTAGATTCCACGAGGAATCATCAAGAACGTACTCGTTAAAGTTGACAAGTTCCTCTTCTATGTAGATTTTATTGTGTTAGACACCGAGCCAGATTTGAACACGATGAGGCAGACACCGATAATTCTTGGACGTCTCTTTTTGACTATAGAAATCGCTAGCATGAATTGCCAAACTAGGGTAATTGAAGTTTCATTCATGAATATAAAGCTCCACCTGAAACTGTTTCACGACTTGCATCAACCTTCTCTACAAGTCGACTGTTTCACAGTTGACGAAATTGACGAGGCAACCCATCGAGCCCTTCCCGTAATCTTCACGGCTGACCCCTTAGAAGTTTATTTAGCTTACTTTGGGAAGGACATCCTCGAGCTTGACCCCACCTTTACCAAATCCCAGGTCGAGCTAGAAACAGTCAGTTACCTAGAGACACCTCCATGCTTGTCTCGTTTTGAAGACCTATCCCCGCTTTCTTCAGTTCTCGTCATACCCTCCTTAGATGCCCCACCAATACTTGAGTTGAAGCCACTTTCGGTTTCACTCAAGTATATATTTCTAGGTCCTGATAACACCCTTCCAGTCATCATAGCTTCAGATCTCTCATCCGACTAAGAAGAACGACTGATCGATGTATTGAAGACTCATAAAGGAGCTATACGTTGGACATTAGTAGACTTGAAAAGGATAAACCCGTCTGTATGCATGCATCGCATCTATTGTGAAGAGGATGCTAAACCAACTCAAGAGATGCAACGACGGATGAACTCCAATATGAAAGAAATCGTTAAGTATGAGGTCGTAAAACTGCTAGATGCGGGTATCATCTACCCCATCTCTGATAGTAAGTAGGTGAGCTCAATACAAGTAGTTCTCAAGAAATCAGGGCTCACCATTGTGTTGAATGATAAAGGAAAGTTAATACCAACCCGCAGTACTAATGGGTGGCGCGTATATATTGACTATAGAGAGTTAAACACCATAACCAGGAAAGATCACTTTTCATTACCCTTCATAGATCAAATTTTAGAGCATTTAGCAGGCCAAAGTTACTATTATTTCTCAGATGGCTACTCTGTCTACAACCGAGTGTTAGTTTATCTTGAGGACCAAGAGAAAACAGCATTCACCTGTCCGTTTGGCACATTCACCTATCGACGCGTGCCATTTAGACTCTGTAATGCGTTTGCCACATTCCAACAGTGTATGATGTCGATCTTCTCCGACATGATTGAGAAATTCCTAGAGGTACTCATGAATTATTTCTACGTGTTTGGATCCTCGTTCAAGAATTTTCTCTCTAACTTAATCTTAGTACTAAAGCGATGCTTAGAGCTGAATCTAAGATTTAGCTGAGAGAAAAGTCACTTCATGGTCTAGTAAGGGATAGCCTTGGGACACACTGTCTCCAAAAGAAAAATAGAAGTTGATAAAACCAAAGTCGACCTGATATCCAAACTTTCGCCCCCATCATCCGTTAGGAAGATATGCTCATTCTTAGGACGCGCTGATTTCTATCGATGATTCATCAAAGACTTCTCGAAAATCTCCAAACCCTTGTGTGATCTTCTTACCAAGGATGTTATTTTCGTCTTTGATGATAAACGCACGTATACCTTTTAGCAACTCCGAAATGCCTTATCTATGGCCCCCATTATACCTTCACTAAACTGGTCGATCCCATTTGAAATCATGTGTCACATCTGATTATGCCATGTGAGTTGTATTATGACAACGAGAGAACAAAATTCTCCATGTCATCAACAACACCAACAAGACTTTGAACGATACACAAATGAACTACACTACCACCGTGAAAGAGCTGCTAACAGTAGTTTTTACGTTGGATAAATTTTGGTCATACCTACTAGGGTCAAAGTGGTGGTCTATATGGATCTTTCAGCACTGAAGCACTTATTGGTGCAGAAAGATACCAAGCCTAGGCTTATTCATGTTGAGATAGTATACTTAAAAGTTATGCTTTTATATAACTTTATCGTTGATCCCTGGTATATTAATGAGAAACATTAGAGAGGTTATTACATTTATTGTTTCATATTTATTATGTATGTGACGTATGAATGCATAGTCCATATATTATGTCCACTATTGGACTCATTGCATGAAGTGCGGAAGATCGGGTCAAAGGTTCTGACAGAATATACAGGTGGGCTCACAATCGCGATGGACCCAGACAATCCATTGGTACGATTGTAGCACATCGTTATATTAGCTAGTCTAGGTTGGGTTGGACGACTTGGATTTCGGTATACGAATTCGATATTCGAGCTCGATGTGCTAATACACTTTGAATGAATTGAGCGGGATCAATAGTATGATCAATTCTAGATTAACTATACGAATTTATCCACATCCTATATTATCATGTATTGCACGAACTCTTAATCTAGACGTGATTGATCGAATCATATTCAGATAATGCGTAGTGCTTTGAGTCAATAATGGCTGAAATTTCGATATTGAGATCAACGTGACCAGTGGGTTGGGTACTGACGTTATTTGTTCGATAGTTGATAATCCGCTGATGGAGACCACGTCCAATTTAGGTTGTGGAGTTTCCCCTCGTGTGCTTCGCTTATAAGTTTGATTATGCCAAACCCGACCGGTGGATCAGTTGATCCGACATACTCAAAAGGATAAATGGCGCAGTTGCGAGGATATGAGGATAATTGCACCGGGTTGTCAGTAACCTAATTCAATAATCGGGAATCCATATCTTAAACGTGGAGAGATTTTAGTGCAAGTGATAATTGAAAACTCGACACAAAATTCGAGTTAGGGTTGGGAGTTCAGTCAGGACGTTTAGTGGAGTAAGTTCTGATTCATGCGAGAAAGGATCTAACTCGGGGTTGAGTTAGGAATATCCGATTTTCTTGTACGATTAGCCCGAGTCCTATACTTCCTCATGATCCCTCACATAGCCCATTATACGCACGAAATAATTTCTTGTTGGTTTCGGTATTTATTTAATTTAATTCGATCATCAAATTTTTTATCGGGACGATCTGGGTATTAAATTAAGTGTTCAGGGGCATTTTTGGTATTTGACACACCTAGGGATATTTCCATAGGTGGCCGGCCATGTATGTAGGAGAGAGGATTGTTTATTTTGGGTAAGTGTATATATAATATTATCTTTTAGGTAATAATATATGCACTTGTATTTATTTTAATATATATATAAATATATATATACACACATATATATATATATATATATATATATATATATTAAAATGGAGAAAATACTCTCTATTTCTCTCTTTCTCTCTCACCATAGGTGGCCAGCCATGATAGGGATTAGGAATCCCTAATTTTGGTTGGTATATATTTCATACACATCTTTTTGGAAATAAATATATACATATCTCTAAATATGTGGGGAAGATATATACAACATTAATCTAGGAGAGTAAAAAGATACAATTTTTATTCTCCTAAAAACCTAAGGTGTCGCCTTTCCACTCTCTCCCTCTTGTGCTTTTTGTGCAAATTTGAGAGACTAAGGGTGATAAGAAACCAAGAACAAGAAGTGAGCTTCGATTGGATACGGTGCCCACACTCCGTGATCGTTGTAGTGCGTCCGGACTATACGTGAGAAGGTTTACAAGGTGGTCTCATCTCATAACGTGATTCAAGAAACTTTACAACAAGTTTCTAAAAGGTATATTTCAAATCAAAACTCGAAAATTTAATTAGTTTTTTATGAAAAGCGCAATACATCATTTTTCACGGTCACGACGTGTTTTTCAAAATCTTTTTCTACTGCGCGGCTCCAACACACCCATGTAAAACGAGTAAAGTCATCAACAATCACAAAAACAAATAACTTGCCGCCTAGACTTTCCACACGGTTAGGTCAAAAAAGGTCCATATGGAATAGTTGCAATGACTTAGAAGTGAAAATGTCCTTTTTCTTTTTAAAAAAAGTTTTCTTTTGTTTTCCTAATTGACATTCATCACAAATTTTATCTTTTGTGAAATTTATTTTGGTAAACCTTTAACTAAATCTTTTTTGGAAATTTTAGAGATCAAATCCATGCTAGCATCCTAATCTTCTATGCCATAGCCAACTATACTCATTTTGAGCTACCAAACATTTAATATCTTGATTGGACAAGTCTTATAGGCAAGTTGTATACACATTATGATCTCTATATGCAACAAAAGCAACATCATAATCAGACATCACTATACATTTATTGGCAACAAATGAAACATTATAGTCACTATCACACAATTGACTTATACTAAGCATGTTATGTTTCAATCCATCAACATGTAAAACGTTTTTAATACATAAAGAAGAATGGTTACATATGTTGCCAACTTCAATGACTTTACCTTTGGTGTTGTTCCCGAAAGTGACCAATCCTCCATCTTTTGGCTTCAACCAACTAAAGAAGTCTGCATTTCCTATCATGTGCCTAGAGCATGCATTGTCTAAAAACCATCTATCTTTGCTTGTATCTCCCTACAAGGTCATCATGAGTGACATATGTTAGTACCCATCTTATTTTGGGTCCATAGAGGTTAGCGGGATAGTCCATGTTATGCATAAATGAATGCATATAGTTTATGTAGGGACTAGCATATCTATGAAAAACATGGGCTGTTTTGTGAAAGACTTTCCTATTGGATTGTCTTGTGTGTGGTGGTCTCTTAGGTGCTATCTTAGCAACTTTGGGTGGTGAGTCACCCTTTTTAATTCATACTTTCTTTGTTGTTTCTTTCCTTTAACTCTAGAATTTCAAAATTGAATTTTATGTCCATTCTTTCCACAGAAATCACAAATTGCTATTTTGGCCATTGTGCCTTTAACAAAAGAGTTTTTCAAAACAGTTTTGTTTTCATGTGGGTTATAATCCAAACCTTCTTTGTTAAAGGTGCATCTAGTACCAAGAATCATATATAAATTCTTCTCACCTTGAGTAAATCTAGTTATGATTATAGTGAGGTCCTCAATCTTTTGTTTCATCAAAGTATTTTTTTCAGTTGAGACCTAAGATGCAAGTTTTTCATTTTCCTTTTCTAGGCCATTTATTTTTGAGTTCAAAATAGTGATTTCTTTCTCATAGGACTTATTTTTCAATTTTAATTCTTTGACTACTCTCAAGGAATCTTCAAGAGCTTCTTGAAATTCTTCATGAGTAAAGGTCTCATCATCACTATTATCACTAGAAAAGAAGTAGGTTACCTCATGTTCATGTGCCATGAGACAGAGGTTGGCTACTTTACTGTCACTTGATTCTTCTTATCCTTCACTTGAATCAGTGTCGTCCCAAGTAGCCTTCATTGCCCTCTTAGGATACTTATTCTTGTCCTTTTTGAGTAGTGGACATTCAGGCTTGATGTGGCCTGATTTGTGGCAATTGAACATTAACTCTTATATAGGCCTTGAAGAAGAGATCCGTTAGAAGTAATTTTTGGTGCATTAAATATTGAGAAGATAACCGTTGCAGTCTTCAGGATTTTGAATCTTGGGCTCACGATTTGAATCATTAAACTGTGATTCGATTCATATATGAATTCTGAGGTTGAGAATTGAATCAGGATCTTAGGGGATCGAATCCTGTTCCGATTTTAGGCTTGTGATTTGAATAGACAAACTTGTGGATCGAATCAAATTCTTCATTCCGAGGCTTGGATTCAAATCAGGGAATACAGGGATCGAATCATGTCCTTAA
The DNA here is from genome assembly GCA_035668355.1 of Sarracenia leucophylla. NCBI lineage: Eukaryota > Viridiplantae > Streptophyta > Magnoliopsida > Ericales > Sarraceniaceae > Sarracenia > Sarracenia leucophylla. The sequence continues at coordinate 7,696 of JAULLG010437607.1, forward strand.
TATCGAAGCAGTGATTCAGTTCATGAAATAAAAGGATCGATCAAGTTGGACAGCGACTGGTGATTCGAATCATGGGTGTCAAGGATTGAATCAAGTGGCTAGTTTTAGACTAGTGATTTGATTGAGTATGTTCAATGATCGAATCAAGTTATCAATTTAGGACTAGTGATTCGAATCGGTGAAGAATATAACCGAATCATATGTTTAAATACAATGATGTGATTCAAATCAGGGAGTATAAGGATCGAATTAAGGTGTTCAAAAAATGGGCTTTGATTCAAATCATGAAGTACAGGGATCGATTCTAATGCTTCAATTTTCACCTATGATTCGAATCAAGGCTTTAGAGGATCGAATCATCACATGAGTTGGGGATTTGAATAATGGACAACTTGATTCGAATCAGAATTCATTTTTCTCAACTGAAGTATGCTCAATAAATTTTATAAACTTGATCTTCGTATTCTATAATTCTAGGGGCCCTCCATATCTAAAAATAAATCACTAAAACATATTAAAACATTAGTAACAACCAAATCAGTTAGTTATTATATGTCAAAATCAAGGTAAGGCTTGATTGAATAACCCTTGGGCTAACACGGAGGATATCCATGTCCAGTAGGAACCAATCAAGGAAGGTGTCTACGTTCAGCAGAATCCAGTTGAGGGAGATATGCCTATCTAATAGGATCCATTACGGGAGGTAGATGTGTAATGACAGATGCTCACCACGATGCAGACCACGGTACGAATGACAAGGGGAGGAGATCGAGCCCCCGAGCCACGAGCCTCTGTGGCCATGAGAGAGTTCAGACGGATGGATCCTCCCAACATCAATGGAAAACCTGATCCGAAAGCTACGACGGAATGGTTAGAGACGGTTGTTATGATCTTTGATACTTTGTGCGTGGAGGGTTAGCTAAGAGTGAGTTTGGTGGCTTTTTAGTTGCGAGGCACCGCGTGAGAATGGTGGAAATTCGCAAAGACTACTATCGAAGAAACGTGGGCTGCTTTTGAGAGGGTCTTCTTCGAGAAGTACTTTCCCCAATCATCCAGGGACGCGTACAAACTGGAGTTTCTAAACCTACCCCAGGAGGGGTTATCTTTCCTACAGTAAGAGGCTAAGTTCGCAAATCTATCATGCTTTACAGAAGAGATAATGATGGCGGAAGAGTTGCACGTGAGGAGACTCGAGAGAGGACTTCGACCCTCTATAAAAGATAAGATGGTAGCATCAGATATACATACATACTCGAAGATTGTCGAGACTGCAATTCGAGTTGAGAATTCGCTAGCAAAGAGCCGTAGGGCCAGATAGTCTAGATCGTAGTAGAGGAGTCCCTGCGCATGATCAGAAGGACATCCACCGAAGAAACAGAGGTCTTGGAATTCAGAATTCTTTCCATCTAGGTCGAATTAGCCACTTTGCATTTCAGGAACACCATATTCAGCTTCTACAGGACACGCAGACCCCCAGGGGAAGACATGTTACCTTTGTAGGCATGTGGGGCATGTACATCGAGATTTTCCTTAGAAGGGCTGTAATGGTACGAACCGTTTTAATTTTGAATTTTAAAATTAAATCGGGTTTTAAAATTAATTCTTTAAAGATTTTTGGAAAATCGATTAAAATTTTGAAATAAACTAAAATTCGATCTTGATTCGGGGTCGTTGATTCGAATCGATGGTTCTAGAACCTCAGGAATATTATTTCGGGATGCCGGGTTAAGTTATGGGTCATTCGGATTTGAAGCATGCCTCAAATTTTAAACTTTCGACCCGAAGCCTCCAGTTGAGGTTCACTTGAGCGAACCCCAGGTTGCTCGAGCGGTCTGCTTCAGGCAGATTGCTATATAAACGTTGAAATGTCACGTTTTGTTATATTTTTCAAACCCTAATCATTATATATCCAGAGGATGGTGTGAGGCAACAAGAGGGTTGTTGAGGAAGGCTTGGAGCTATTTCTTAGTGTAATGGTATGACCTGTTTCAATTTCAAATTTTAGATAAAACCCGAATTTGAAAATTTTAATTACCAAAACTTTTCGGAAAAACTGGTTAAATCTTTAGAATTGCTTAAAATCCGATCTTAATTCAGGGTCGTTAATTCGAACCAAGGGTTCTAGAACCTCAGGAATATTATTCCGAGGTGTTGGGTTGAGTTTCGAGCCAATCAGACCAAAAATGGGCCTCGTTTTTAGAACATTTCGAATCAGGCCAACTGTAGGGGCGTCGCTCAAGCGATGGTCATTTGGTAAAGCAGTATAAAAACACGTTATATCGCGTTTTGTTCCACCTTTTTCAACCATAATCAACATTTTGGCAAAGAAGTCTATGGAACAATACTGAGGTGATAGAGGGAGGCTTATGACGGGTTTTTAGGCTCTGTTTGGTAAGTATTCTTGAGTTTATTCTTAAGAATCTTCGTGTTTAAGTTATATCTCATGTTCTCACCGAAAATATTTTTGTTTTAGGTGAAATATGAGGTTATGAGCTTGATAGTGGACTGATATAGCATCTATTTCCCAACCTTAAGGTAGGATTTATGCTATTCCTTGATTATTTGAGATGTTATGAGTTGTATTTCATATTTTAAACCGATTTATGTGGATTTTTGTTAAAAATCCAAAAATTAATTAATCTATGGTTAATGTATGCATGATTAGATGGATGTTTATTCTATAGAGTATCTTACCTTGTCAATTTGATACTCAATTAATTATGATAAAAATCATGTTTAACTAAGGGTTTGAGATTTGGGGGTTTTGTTGAGAAATTAGGAGAAATGGTTAATTGAGCCATTATTCATGAAATTAACTCTAATTAGATACAATTAGGTCACATGTGAGAAGAAATTAACATTAATAAGCTTATGTTAAGTGTTAACATATTGGCGATAGTTTGCGGTAATGTGGATAAGCCTAGTTTTTATCCTTGATTTGGTGCTTGATTATGTTATTGTGGTATAATTCTACCTTGCATATCATATGTTGGATGTTGTGGTGAGTAATTGGTAAGATGTGATGCGAATAGGCCTAGGCTTGTTCTAGTCGTGGCTACTTGTAATGAAATTAATTCTTTACATGATATGTGCATTGTTGGGGTTGGTGGAGACGATTGTGGTTATGATGATCTGGATGGGGATCAACCACGTGGCTCGGATGGGAGCTTAGACTCGGATGAGAGTCAACGGGAAGTTCACTTCCTTCTCTTTTAGATCATGATCGGCACTCAAAAGTGACGATTTAGACAATTTTCACTAAGTTAGGCCCGATTTGTTATCTAATATGTGTTTTTGTAGTGTTTTTGTGTATAAGACAAGAATTGGAGGAGTGACGCAAAACAATCACAAAACAGTCATTTTAACAACAAAAACAATGCAACCAAACAAAGACCAACAAGATAACATAAATTGTCCAGACGCTGAAAGACGACCGTCTAGACTCTCAAGCCAAACGTCCAGATGCCAGCCCACGAAAGTCTAGACATTCATGACGCCAAACATCTAGGTGCTCTTGACGACCATCCCGACGCTAATACCGACCGTCCAAACGCCATGATGTCGACCGTCCCGATGCTCTGAAACAAGAAACTGACGTGACCTCCAAGCAATTTCCATCCGGACGCCGAGGCACGACCGTCTGGACGCTCCATGCCAGAGTTGCTAAATTTGATGCCATGGAAAAACTATAAATATGGCACTAAGCCCCTCATTCCAATTCATCTCTAGAATCTCTCAGTTCTCATAATCTCTTATATTAGTTCTCTTATCCTTTGGCCCCCGGCCAAGTCACCTCTGGAAGGTCCGAGCCTCACCGAGGAGCTATCGATGACGATCGACATCAACTTAACGATGGATCTCTACCCTACCATGAGTGACTAAGTTCCCGCCTCCACCTCGGGTGATGATGAAGCCGAAATTGATAACATAAGAGTAGAGTAATTCTGTATTTTATTTATGTTATTTAATCAGATTGGTATCCAACAATATTATTGAATCCCTTATGTGAATATTTTCTAATTAATTTAATTCCTCTTTAAGCTTTCTATGATTTCATTAAATGAGTGTTGCATGATTGTTTTAACTGTTCGAATATGCAAATTTGAGATAGATTATGCCATGGATAAGACAGGCCATGCTCCGGATGGGCCGTGCTAGAATCTTGGATAGTCTATGCCATATTTGTGATTCAGGATTTTGAAAGTAGAACTTGAGATATTTTATACTTCGGATAAGATATGCTTTGTTGAAATCGAAATCTATCTTTCGTGAATATCCATATCGGTCTTGTCATGATAGGATCTAATCTTATTCATAGCTAGATAAAATAGGAATTATATCAAAACTAGATTACCAAGTATCGGTGGATTCTGACCCTGATCTGAGACTTTTCTCATTATTTACTTAAATTCATTTTTAGTTATTTATTTATATTTATTGCTAAAAACCATTTTTTCCATAATCCAAGATTTACTCATTTTCTCTTCATTAAATAATTTAAACAAAATCTTAACAAAAATAACTCTTTTCTATGTGGGATCGACCCTGGACTTACAGCTATCTACCCAGTTAGTAGTAGATCTCGGTATAATAAATAAAATAAATAGGAGTAACCCGAGATTAACGACTAAGCAATTAGGTTTAATACTACCAGAAGCCAACTAGGCTAGATAGACGGGGAGGGGAGGAGTAGGGGAGCAGTAGTTATCTTTTGTTGCTTCTGTGATTGATGTATTAGACTGCATCTCTTTATTTTTTTGTTTTCATTCACATGTTGTGTTGTGTGTGTGTGTGTGTTTTTTTTTTTTTTTTTTTGATGTTGAAAAACTCCTTTTGATATGAGTGAGAACCCAGACCATAGCTGTTTTAGAGACTTCTCTCTCAGCTTTAACGGTGATGTACTGTGATGATTTAAAAATTAATGTTAGTAGTGGTTGTGCTTGTTTATAACATATGTTACTTTTTCTATTTATACTACAAACCCTAAAGAAGTAACAAACATTTATACTAACTTAAATTAATAAAAGAACTAACACTTAGTAATTCAAGGATCCAATGGAACGACGGGGACAATTGCGCAATAACCATCCACCGACTCAAACCAGCCTGACGACGAAGTAAACAGTGATATAAGAGGGATACTAAGGAACTTGGTTGATACCCTACGCCAGTAAGCACCCATGCCAGCACCTGCACCTATTTTTGTACCACCCCTATAATTCCACACCGTACCACGATGTTCTCGGAATTCTACCGTTAATGGCCCCAACCTTCTCGGGTGGGCCTAACCCACAAATGGTATAAGGATGGTATATTCAGATTAGAAAGATGCTAAGAACAATCGGAGTTCAAGTAAAAGTGGATAAGGTAGCACTACCTATATACCAACTCGAACGTGAGGCCGACAGATGGTGGACAGGGGTCTAGAATTCCTGAGAAGTTAATACCATACAACAATTCAATGAGCTCTTTTTCGAGAAGTACATCCCAGACACCATAAAGCAAGACATGATCCAACAATTCCTGGAGCTAAAGAAAAATCGAATGATGATGACCGAGTACGCTGTTATGATTAAGGACCTGGAATGACATGCAACCGAGCTCGTCTCAAACGAAGGTTCCAGAGCCCGAAGGTTTAAGTGTGGCTTAAAACCCACTATTAGATGCAGTGTTGTAAGCACCCACATGCCCTCCTTTACTGAAGTGGTCAACGTGGCACTATTGATTGATAAATTGCTAATCGAATCTAAGAAGGTGTTTCAAGAAAGAGGCGAATCCTCAAATGGACGACCCACACAAAAAAATGACAACAACCGTTAGAAGGCCAAGTCATATAATCTGATCTTACAAGCTAGATGAAGGAATTAACAGGGAAGAGGAGGTAATTTGAAGTATTTTGGATGTGAAGAAGAGGGTCATAAGATATTTCGTTGTCCACAAGCACATAGAAATAACCATCAGAGACATGAGAATTTGCAACCTAGACCCCAAACACAGAGTATCAACCACATCTATGATGCCAACCACATCCATTATGCAGTTAAGTGGATTCCAAACAATTGAGAAACATCATAAGGGGTAAGATTGGGCTCCCAAAGCCATCCCACACAAAGTCTAGCTCAAAAAACTAACTCTTAACTAAGAGAGCATCCAATGATTAAATAAAAACTAATCCATCACAACTCACACATAGTAATAGGCACCATGGAATAACATGCTAGCAAGATGTCTCCAAACATGATTAGTAAAATAAGATAAGTAAAATGTACTGGGTCTCTACACGTATATTCTCGTGTTCTTTGTTGTTCATGCTGTTGGGCTAAGGGTTTTTTTTAAATTTGTTGGGTACTAATGATTGAATATGCCTCTATGAGTTTCCAAGACTTTCAGGTACCCAACCTCATCATCTTCATATGACGAACTCAAAATATTTCATGCACTAAAAGTAATCCCTGAAGATAGAGAAGATCAATCTTTGTGTAAGAAAGATTGATCCCTTCTATGAAAGATCAATCTTTGAGTAAGAAAGATCGATCATCGCTTGAAAAATATCGATCGGATTGTCTAAGAAGATCGATCCTTACTTGAAAAATAATCGATCTATTTACCCACATGATTGATGTATTTTATAAAGAGAAGAAAACAAAAAATTCTATTATCTAAAAGATTGATCTTAAGAGATCAAACTCTTTTTCGTAATGAAAGAAAGATCGATCGTAAAAGATAGATCTTTCCTTGTGAAATTTGCTTCATAGAAAAAGATCGATCCTCTTCATGAAAAAGATCGATCCATTTATTATTTCTCAATGAAGAAAAAGTTTTTAACTTAAAAAGAACTGATTTCAAAATGATCGATCATTTCTAAGAAAGATAGATCATATTTGTTTCAAAATGAAAAGGATCAATCCATTTGATCAAAAGATCGATCTATGTTTACTGAAATTTTTCTTTATTCTTAAACATATTTAAAAGATCGATCGCTTTATAAAAAGATCGATCATTTCACAACAAGATCGATCATTGCTCATAAAAGATCGATCGCTTCGTCTAAAAAGATTGATCGCTTTACAAAAAGATTTATCATTTCACAAAAAGATAAATCGTTGCTCATAAAAGATCGATCGCTTCGTTTTAAAAGATCGATCGTTATTTAAATATGATCGATCGTATTCCTCAAGTAGTTCACAAAAGATCGGTCCCTCTATGGAAAGATCGATCTATTTACAAAAGTTCACTCAACTGATGATTGATCCGTTCAACGAGAAGATCAACCTTTTCAAGCAGTGTCAAAAAGATCGATACCTTCCATTCGGTAATCTCATCTAAAGATCGATTGGAAGACATGAAAGATCAACCATTTCAGCTCAACATCAGAAAGAACGATCCTACCTGAGAAAAGATCGATACTTCCAACGGATTTTTAAACAGTCTGCTATCTCAACAGTAACTAAATTCGCATTAAATGCACCTCCAACATTCTGATTTCAGAGAAGATATATAATCCTTCAAATTTTAAAGATAGAAGGCAGACACTACAATTACAATAATACAAACATCTCTCTGATACATTCAAAGATGAACAACCACTCAAAATCATCAGAACATCAGAGATACAAGAGAACAAAAAGACTTCAAGTCTTCAGTGCTAAATTCAATACTCTCACCTACGAACAGAGCAATCACCATTACTGTAATATTCATTGCTCGCGCTGTTGTGCTTATTTACTCTGTCTGACTCTCCACACTCTCCAAATCATTTATTGTACATTTATTTCTGAGAGTGATTGAATTGTATTATGAACTCTCAATTGTAAATCCTCTTTTTTAGGAGAATTTTTTTACTCACATCGAACCACCATTTCTGTACGGTTCTTCTTTACCTGAAAAGAATAGGGTTACGTTTCACCCTTCACAAGAATCCTTGGTTCCTCTTTACCTGAAAAGAATAGGGTTACGTTTCACCCTTCATAAGAATCCTTGGTTCCTCTTTACCTCAAAAGAAGAGGGTTACGCTTCACCCTTTGTAAAGTATTCTGATTATATGTGGCTGCGATTCGCCCATTGAAGAATCGTCCATTAGTGGATTTTAAATTCCCAAGGTGCTTGGGGAGTGGACGTAGGTCCGGAAGACCGAACCACTATAACTCTTTTTGTATTTCTCTTTTCTTATCTCTTCACTTTTCAGTACTATTATATATATATTCCGCTGCATCATAAAAACTAAGTTTTTCTTTAGAAAGTTTAATTAGGATTAAAAGTTTCTAGACAACCTATTCACCCCCCCCCCCAGATTGCATATTTGGGACAACAATTGGTATCAGAGCCTGTGCTACTAATTATGATTAAAACCCACTGTAGTTAAAGATCATTTGGCCAACCATACTAACTTTCTTTGCCAATCAACCCATAGACCTCCATTGTTTAATGGAACAAATTATGCATATTGGAAAACTAGGATGACTTACTTTATCAAATCCTTTAATATGGCTACTTGGAGGGTCATAGTTAACGGACTCACCATACCTACCACTACCACCGGAGAAGGTGAAACCAGAGTCACTAGACCTAAACCTGAAGCCAACTACACAGAGGATGATTGGAAAATTTTGCAATCTAATGCAAAAGCCATGAATCTTCTTTACTATGCACTATGACCTAACGAATTCAACAAAATTCAAGATTTTGATGACGCCAAGGAGATTTGGGACAAACTCCAAGTCACACACGAAGGAACCAACCAAGTAAAAGATAAGAAAATAGACATGCTTTTTAGAGAATATGAACTTTTTACAATTCATGACAATGAAAAGGTTGCTGATATGTGCACTAGATTTAATTTGATGACTAACAATCTAAAGGCTCTCGGTAGAAA
>JAULLG010438712.1:0-11336 GCA_035668355.1 Sarracenia leucophylla
AAAATATTAATATTATTTGATCAAAAAATAATATATATATATATATATATATATATATATATATATACTAGCATTGAACCCGTGCTATGCACGGATCAACTAATTTTTTAATATAATTATTAGGCTTTTGAATGGTATAAAATTTTATCAAAAAAGTCAAAAAGATTATTAAGTTATACAATTATTTTTAATTATATTCAAATAATAAGCAAATAAACAAATACATTTATCCCAATATGTCCAATATTTTGATCCATCACACTATTTCAATAAAAACAGCCAGATAGGTTCAAAAAAAAGCTAAAACATTAATTACAAATCTTAATTTTTATATGTAAAAAAAATCGAAAAATCAAAATACGACGAAAATCATGTTCACAAAAGTAAAACATTTACCCCAAGATATTAAATGAAAACAAATTTTAAAAATCCTAAACAATTTCCAACATATCTAAATTTAGGCTACAACAATTTGTTGCGACAACTTCTTGTATTTATTATAGTTTTTTTCAAACTCTTACTCTAATCATTGTATCTCTTTTTATTGTTAAAAAACGTAATATTTAATTATTACCCCACTACCCTTACATATTAAAATAGAAAAGAAAAAATAGAGAGATCTGAAAGTTACCCGAAATAAACAAAAAAATGAACAACAGCTCGATTTTTGCTCTCAATGTTTTTTTTATATAATGAAAATCTTATACATTTCTTTTGGGTTACAAAAACACGGAAATTTAGTGAATGATAAAATAAAATAGGCATATAATATGTTAGAATTCAATTGTCTTAATCATGTCCATTTTAAACAAAAAAGGTTTATGCTGATGAACCATATTATATTAGGATTTATGATCATTGAAACTTTGGAAACATAGAATATTTTTACTTCAATTTCATAGTAATTTGAGAATTATGACAATTGAGAACATGAATTTCCATCCTAATAAATTTTTCCTTGGTATTCAAAATATTGATAATTTCATCAATGACACGACTTTGATTATTTCTGTCCCAATTTAGGATGTTGAATTCTATATTAGTAGTTCTCTCCAAAAAAAATTGAACACTATATTATTTTAAAAACTTTTGTTATATTGCATTAGTAATTCTTAAAACTATATGGCAATATCATATTTAAGAACTAAATCAAATTTAAAATTTATAATATTTGGTTATCATAATTAGTTTAATTGATTAATTATTCTGATTGAGCAAAATTAGAATTTGTACAAATCACATTATGTTATCTTTATATATATATATATATATATATATATATATATATATATAGTTAAAGAACTAAGAAAAAGAATTGAGACTTTGTAATACAAAGAGAAGATAATGTTTTGTTTAACTTATTAGATAATTAAGAAAAATTAATGAGATGTACATTAAAAATAAATAAATTATTTCTTAACATTTATTCATCATTTGTAAATTAAATTTTTTTAACCAATTAATCATGTCAACTTAAGAAATTTGTGTATTATTTACAAAATCGTTCAATTTATGTACTGCGGAGATTTTGTTCATTTTTTATACATTAAATCATCATTTTTAATATTTAGCTATTATTTTAAAATTAAGAATGTATAACAAATTAGTCATGTTAACTTACCAAATTAGTATTTATTTCGAGATTAGTGAATATTTTATAAATATTTTATGGATACTCTTAATTATGAAATAATTTATATAAATTATTTATTTTCTATTACACCAAATGTACTTCCATCCTTTAATGCCAGTTTATGAGATATTTTTGAAAATAGTTGTATATATACTTTTCCTTTTAAGATAAATCAGTAAGCTGTTTTCAGATTTGTGAATCTCTAATAATATTTTAAACTTAAAGATAATTAGTGTTGACCAATCATTACATGACATAAGCTATTGTTATATTAAAAAAATTTTAAAAATGAGAAAATCAATTTGAAACTTTTAAACTCAAAGAAATGATAAAGTTGCTTAATAATATAATATAAAAATTAATGTATCGTCTGAGGAAAAAAGCTACATATTGATGTTGATCAATTCATACAAAACTAAAAGTTACTAATTGAATTATTTTATAAAAAAAATAAGAATAATTATTGAAAATCAATCCGTGCAAAACTAACATCAAATGAATATAAATTTATTTTTGCCACATTTTCTAATAGAGTAATTATTTTTTTTAATGATAATAAAAGATTCCAAAAAGTCAAAAAAAGATTTTTAGAGAGATCATACAAACCCTTAAAAAGTTATTACCATTGATACATATATTATAATTGGGTCAATTTTTTTGACATAATGATACATGTTTCAAAATCTCCGATTAAAAAAATAAAAAATTAGTTAAAACTCAAAATTGGAATTCTTTTCCATGAAATAAGGTTCGAATTTTCTCATTGATTATGAGAATGGGATTTATTTGCCCCAGTTTCATGAAATAAGGAATCAAAAACTCCTATTATATCTTCTTTTCCACTATTTCATTCAACAAATTATGGGAATAGATTTTTAAATTGATTTCTATATTAATTATTTCGAGGTTGTTATTATTAAATTAATTAAGTAGAATTAATTTGTAGACCAAGAATTAATTTATTATTAGTTTTGATATAATAAATAAGAATAAAGATAATAGATGATCGGCCAAATACACACAAGAATTCATACAACTCAAATGGCTTGTTTGGTATTTTGGATGAGAGTGAGTATGATAAAAAAAAACATAAAAAACTGAAAATATCCATCAATTAAGTCAGAAATTGCGAATAACCAAATTAAAATAAAAACAGTAAAACTCATCAATGAACTTCAACTATTTAGGGAAATTCCAACTTTGATTCAATCAAAACACACACATAAAAAGAGAAATTACCAACTTAATATTGGGATCCACAGATGCAAGAACGTGTTTGGGGACGATATGAACTGGTGAATGGGAGCTGAGGTTGCACAGAAAGATCAATCTAAAGATCTTATCAGCAATCCTGCTTTTTTTTTTTCAACAAATAGAGGATGCTACAGTTAATCGAAAAGAAAAAAATATGAAGTTTGTAGTTGATTCCAAACTTGAGCGATAAGGTTTATGGTGATGAAATTAGAACTTACCACATTAACAAATAAACAAATCGATTAAAGATGCACCAGGAGGATTACCGGGAGGAAGAAGACGCACCAGGAGGAAGAAGACGCACAAAATTTCCTATTAAAGATTACCGGGAGGATTTATAGAAAGAAGACGCACAAAATTTTCGATTAAAGATGGAAGATTTATTACTTCATAGAGAGAGACAATTTAAGGAAAGAGAGACATAGAGAATAAGGTAAAATTCATTTATTCCTTTTTAAGCACCTCAATTCGAGAAAGAGAGATACATATGAAAATGTAAACATTTTTTTAAAATTGATTTATTCCTTATTGTTAATTTGATTTCGGGAAAGAGAGAGACAGAAGAAATGGTAAGCATTTTTTGAAATTGATTTATTCCTTTTTTGTTAATTTGACTTCTTAAATTGGTTTTCTTAATAATTGATTTATTCTTTTTTTGTTAATTTGATTTCTTAAATTGGTTTTCATAATTTGATTTTTAAATTATTAATTTTGTAAAATTGATTTATTCCTTTTTGTTAATTTGATTTCGCGAAAGAGAGAGAGAGAGAGAGAGAGAGAGAGAGAGAGAGAGAGAGAGAGGAAGTGGTAAACATTTTTTGAAATTGATTTATTCATTTTTTGTTAATTTGACTTCTTAAATTGGTTTTCTTATTAATTGATTCATTCCTTTTTTGTTACTTTGACTTCTTAAATTGGTTTTCTTAATTTGATTTTTTTAAATTATTAATTTTGAAAATTTGTGTGCTTGCCACGTGGCACTCTGAGATGAAGGGACGTTTTGCAATAATATATAGTATAGATACCAAAAATTTTATTTTCTCTTGAAAGAAAACTTTTAAAAATTTTGCCAAATTCTCAAAAATAACAATATGTTATCAAAAAAAATAATTCGGGGCAAAACGGTTATCCGAAAATCTTTTTATTTAAATAAATCATTAAATAAAAAGTTCGGGTCATTACAACTTATCTCTTTACTTTCATTCGGCTCTAATTCTTTGTTCATCTTTTACAATTTTTACATATTCCATAATAATGCCATAGAACTCTTTATCAAACCTTTGTTATTTCATTTTCGGTAGTTTCAATCATCGTCATTTCCAACTCATAAATCATATTTCACACAAGCTACGAATGCATCCAATACGAGGTTGGGTATCAACCAATGAATGATCTACTATCGTTCATAACAATTTCAAATATCAACACACACACTTTCTCTTCCACAAGTCTATATGTTCACATATGCATGTGCATACCACTTAGTTTTCTTTATATATAATTCATTTCACATCAATCATTATTAACGAAATATCAGTTTCAACATGACTCAAGTCCACATTGCAATCTTACCATACTGTATTCGTCTAATTTCCTCATTATAATCTTACCTTCATATCCATATCCATTATCCTTTTCAAAGTGTAAGATTGCATTTTAAATATCAATATATAACATTTCATTAGTCCACATATTTACATCCAGTTCATATTTTCATTCATTTTCACATTATCGCATTCATCATCTGTTTACTAAATATTTAAACAATTATTAATGCAATCTTACTCCATAAGCACATGTCCAATATCAACTTGGCACATAGATTAATAATTTTCTCAAAACCATGGCATATATTCGAAAAAATCAATTATTCACAGTTCAAACCCATCACTCAATTCAGGCAGTCAGACAATTATCAGCATGATTCAAATTCCACATATCAATCAACTAGTGGCACCATCCCATCAACACAAGCATAATCAAAATCCCTATACCCATTCGTCGCGTATTCTTTGACACAAATAATTTTTATGTTCACTACCTTAATTCCAACACTTAACTACAATATCATTTTCAATGAATCATAATTCATTCTATACATTTACTTTATATTATCAAGGTTCACCGTTTCACATTTCTACCATGGATCTTTGGTTCAACAAAATTCAATTTCTCTAACTTAACCTCAAAACAATTTTAAAACAGCAAAGAACATATGCATGCTTTAGGATGCCTAAAGGGGTAGCAATTTGCTGATCAGGTTAAAAGAAAACAAGTTAGAACCTCCAATAACACTTTATAAGCAGATTAGTTCAGAACCCATTATCAATTTCTTGCCATAAAATTTCTGAATAAAAATCACTAACTATTACAACAAATTACTACAGTTTCCGAATAGGGCTCAAATCAACCGGATGGATTGAATCAACTTATTTTTATGCACTAATTTCTAAAGAAACAAAGTGATCAGAATCATACAATAGCAATTAAGCAAACTACAGCAATTCGGCAATTCACAAACCAAATGACCAAGATTCATACAATTATCAATCTAAATTTTATCTTAAATTTTGATTATAGTTTCTATCCAAATCTTAATTTTCACAATTAGTCAAATTCTATTTCCTCTTCATTTCCATTTTTGTTTCAATCGTACTATCAAGTTGAATTTCATGTTTTCATCAATTTGAAATCTAATCATCAAACGTGAAAAATCAATAATTTAATTTTTAGCATAGGCAAGGGAGATGAAAAATCACATTTTTGCCGATTGACCAATTCGATGATTTCCCACTCAATTCATCACTGATTCTAATAATTCTTCAAATAAATTTGCATAGATTTCAATTATCTAACAACCCATAAGCATAAAATTGATAAAGAGAGTCTCAAATCCTACCTTTGTTAGAGAAATTTCAAGAAATCAACCGGAGTGGAGAAAAATCAAACTGTCGGAGCTCGTGGAGGTTGCGCGTTCATGGTCCGGTGTCCCTTTCGCCGTGTCTTCTTCTCTCCCCTTTTCCGATCATCGGCGGTGGCTTAGGGTTCATCAGGGGTGGTCAGCACCGGTGGTTATGACCAAAGATGGCGGCGGTGGCAACTCCTTCTCTCTTCCCTGCGTCGCGAGAAACCGAATGAGTTTCTCTCTCCCTCTGTTGCTCCTCTTCCGTCGTCGCCGACGGCGCCAGTGGCTAAGGATGGTGGCACCGACGACCTTATTTCCCTCCCTTCTTCTTCCCTCTCTTCTTCCCTTTTCCCCTCTGGTTCTCCCCCTCTCCTTTTGCTTTCGCTTGGTTTTTTGCCAAGTTGGATGGGTCGCGAAGGTTCTCGCGTATACGAGAATCTTTCCTTTTCTTTTTTGAAAATTCTAGAAAACATAAATAAGTAAATATGTACAAATAAAAGCTTTCCTCTTTAAAAAAAATTTTAAATTTTTTAGCAAAAATATCCGGGATAAAATAAATTATCCGAAACCCCTTTTGATTTTTAAAGAAATTATTAAATAAAACTGTTCAGGTCATTACATAAATAGTCCAAAGGGTACGCCATATTTCTATAAAACCTCGACCCCGACCCTCATTTTTCACGACCAAAATCTCTCTAATCTCTCTTTTCTCTCAAACAAACTCTCTCCCGACCCCTCGGAGACTCAAACTCACACAATAATGGCCACCCAAATCCTAAAAAGACAGAAAACTGGCACACAAGGATCAGGCACTTCTTAGGTGCTGGCTACCGAAGTCTCTGGCATATGGGCCACCGCGAACCTCCACCACATGACCCACTTCCTAATTGAGGAGGAGTTCCAACGACTCAGCCCCGTCGTCCAAGCCGGCATCGACCTGATGAACTCCTGATGCCTTAGTGGCCTGTTCAGCTCCTTCCCGATCATTTACCATCGGATTGTCCGCGTTTTTTCTACCAAAATCTTAGGTGGGACCTCCAAGAGGGTAACGACAGGCGGATGGGGGAGTACTTCCGGATGTCAGTCGACAGCTACAACATGGAGTCGGACCCAAACACGCTCGCTGAAACCCTGGACATTTTTGACACCTTAATAGACGACCTCTTCGACGATCGAGACACCATCCCCGACCACATCACTCTCCCAGAGATGGCGATGGCCGTGTTCTGAAGACCGTGCTCAGCGCAGGAAAATATTTGCCTGACACGATGATCGGGATGAAGGGCTGTGGTTTCCCGACACAGTCCTCAAAGCCAATGTTTTTCAAGGCATCCATAAAGATGAGCAGAGGAACGAGAACCGTCGCGCCCTCTACGCCCTTTACACCAACCACTAGCTTTCCATTCTCGACCAGATGGTCAGGCAGATGATAAGGTTGGCCGACAACCCGCGAGGGCTCAACCTACCCTAATTCAACATTATTGTCACCTACCTCCAACAAGCCACAAACACCTCCCGCAACCATTCACCGTCTCCCGCACTGAGACCACCGACAAGCAGGTCTCGACCTACCAACCTGGCAACTGGACGAAGAGCATGCATGCTCTCGCCAAATGCCAGGCACCCCCACCCATCTCCCGTACCATGCCTTTTAACACCACACCCCGCCCTCCGTCACTCCGACCCTCCGGCCCCCCCACATCTGCACCTTCCACCTCCGGTCCATCAGATGAGCCGTCGACGGTACCGTTGGTTTTTACTCGCGTTGATTATGACGCCATCATCGATCAATTAGATGCCTAGGATGGAGTACTCCAACATATCGTGGACAATCAGACAGTCCACGAGGAGTACCTCCAGCAGATGATGGTCACCATGGGTATTCATCCTTCCCTTCCCCCACCACAGTGACAACCACAACCTATAAAACCGACCCTCTTTATGCACACACCCCAGAAAACCTACCCACTTTACGTAGAACCCAAATTTGACCCCCTATCCACCATCGTACCATCCCACACAACCCTCCCACTCCCTCGACCAATGTCACACCACTGACAACTCTTTACCGATGGAATCCACACCTTGGTCACTCACCCCACAACTCGGATCCGATCGACACACACTTTTTCCAACCTATCACCCACACATAACCCCCAATCCATCCTCATGCACCTCATACAATCCACACTCCCTCCAGTCCCTCACAAAACCCTCCTCATTATCGCCACTATCCCTCACCTACACCACCCCAATATCCCATACACTACCACATACCCTCCCCAATCACCACCAAAATCCCTTCACAACTCCCCTGCTCAATAACCGTCCCCAGTAGGTGTTAATATAAATCTTGGTGTAAACTTGATACGGGAGGACACATCATCAATATTCAACTAGCTTATCCACGAAGCATGTGCGTATAAATTCCTATCCTCGAGCGATCGGAGCCTAGTTTAGGTATAATATGCGATCAACGTAATCTAACCACCGTTTTTCATTCAATACAATCCTTGCAATCATTTTTTTTGTAAATACCCGACATATAGACATAAAATATTATCATGGCATACCCCTAGCATTCAGTCATAAAATATCATCATGACATATAGCCCCTAGCATTCAGCTATAAAATATCATTATGGCATGCAGCCCTGGACATTCAGTTGTAAAATATCATCATGTACATATATAACCTAAATATCCAAGGGACATGCCCGAAAATAATCAACCCTAAGATTCATTTCTCATTCATTATTATTAATGTGATTCACATGATTCCCACCTAATGAATAATGTATGATCATGAGGCATGTAATATAAATATAGAAGTTTACTCATGGAACAAGAATATACATATAATATTAGGCATTTTCATGCAAACGATACAATTTTCATACTTAGACAAAACTTACCCAATCATTTCATGACCTAAATGATCAAATATCATATGTCCAAATTTAATTATACACTTGGGCAATTATTTTATACCACACATGTAAAAAAAAAAAAAAGAATATAGCTTAGCATAGTAATACACTTAAATTTTAAAATTAAGTCATTTAAGCTAGTTGTGGTAAGGTATATATATATATTCCTTTTACACTTAAAAGAGTTTAGGATGAAAGAGTTTTATCCCACTAGCTCCAAAGCTTGAGTCAAGGTAACCCAACATTTTAAGGTTGTTACAATTTTTTTCCCAAGGAAGTTTTGTGTTCGATTCGACAACACCCGCTGTATCTAGGGACACGGATCTTATAGGTAAATTTGCATACCTCAGAGTTTTTGATCCAGACAGGACCCACAACGACCCTGCCCGGATCATTTGGATAGGCTATAGTTTCATGTAGTGCATGGAGGAAGAACCATTATGACTTGGAGGAGTCCAGAAGGGATTCTGGTTTTGGATCAAAGTCCTAGATTCTTTCTGGGAGTTGGTTTCATCGTAATAATCTGGAAAGAAAGGATTATTTTTGAAACACTTGTGATGATCCCTAGAAGGAGCAAAGAGATTTGGGTGACAGTTTTCTTCATCATCGTCATCATTATTGTCATCAAATGTTGTCCATCTTTTGGAGCCTTTATTGTTGTTGTGATGCTTTGCTCTAGCAGCATTTCTCAAGCTTTCCATCTCCCCAACATGGTTCTTGAACTCTTTCGTCACCACATCCAACACAATATCTCCGTAGTGATCGCACCATGACCTAAAAAACAAACAAATATAATTATGTATCTCAAATTTAAATAGTATTCTGTTTATACGAAACTGATTGTGCGTTTGGATTAAAAAGTCTAATGCTTTTTTATGTCTTTTTATCTTCTTTTTTTTCCCTCAGATTTTATTAATGCCGGGATTCTCAAAGTATGGTCGCTATAAAGTTTAAAAAGTTGAGAGAAAACTATAAAAGAACAAAAAAAAAAAAAAACTATATAGCTGATTTTTTCCTCCTATCTAGAATTTTTTTATATTTTTTTGTGAGATTTTCAACAATCAATCTGAGAAATAAAAAAAGTTTAGTAACGATGGAAAAGACTAACCAAATGCACAAACTTAGTTAGAGTTCTAAAAGAGCAGTTTGGTGTGATAAGCTCCTAGGTAAGTGGAGTCGAGTACGTATTGGTGTGATAATAAATCTGCAGTGTATATTGTCACTAATTCGGTGTTCCACGAACGTAATAAGCATATCAAGGTAGACTGCCATTTTATTCGGCATGAATATCAGAATTGTGTGATTGTATTCGATGTTGTTCGTACTGGAGAGCAATTGACAGATATCTTTACTAAATTCGTTTCAAGTATTCGGGTTCGATACATATGTAACAAGGTAGACATGTTAGATATATATGCACTAATTTGGGGGGTGTTAACTTTATTATAATTATATGAGCTTTATAATTAGTTATTGTTGAATGCACTTGAGGAGAAATTTCAGATAAGATAATTTTAATGCATTAAGAATAGATATGGCAATTTGAGATGTAATTTAATAATTTTAAATGCATTAGATTGGAGAAATGGTGAGTTTTCAGATAGTGAAAATGTCATACGTGGTATCACTTGGAACATCAATACATACACCCATTTGGCTTTATTTTTTTTTTTTTTTTTTACTTTTTTATTTCTATTTATCACCATAAGCATATTAGCAGCAAGAATAAGCCCTTCTTCTCTTAAGCATGCACACATATATTATGGATTGAAAAGGGGAAAGAAATTACAAATAAAATAAAATAAAATTCCTTACTTGGGGAAGAAATTTTTAAGATCCGCTCTGTCAACCGGAAGCCTTGTTGAAATAGCTTCAATCTGATCATTCCTGAAAAAGAAAGAAAAAAGGAAAGAAAAGAAAATAATCACATGAAATAAATAGGAATTTTTATGAATTTTATTAATAACTTACTAAGTCATGTAAAATTATTTATTTAAAATTATAAATCCATTTATTAATAATTCGACCAAACAAATTGAGTAAAAAATACAAAATAAACAGGAGATGGAGGCCATATCATAAACGACTTACGATAACTGAAGACTTGGATTTGTAGCATTGAGTTCCGTCTGGATTCGTAAGAGCTCCTTCTTTATTTTCTCCCCTAAAACCTAATCAAAAATAAATATTTGTAAGAATGCATTTACAAATAAATTATTTAACATAGACCAAGAAAGTGCTTGGTTTGGCCGAGTACCCACACTTATCATTTCCTATAACTATGTAACTGACTCTGAAAAACGCGATACCAAGTGCCATTCTCCAAATATACATGTATCATGGAGTTGAATGCATACAAACTCTTATATCAAACAAAGCGAGGGGAGAAGAAAGGTACACTAATTGACAAGTTTACATTTGGATTGTAATCTGACTTAGACATCAAAATGGATTTGATCATACCCCAACAGGCTTAAGTTATGTCTAATAACGGGAAAGTTCATCTTCAAACTATAACAGGCCACTCAGTATCCATTCTTTGAACACCATCAAAAACAATTCTCTCTCTCTCTCTCTCTCTCTCTCTCTCTCTCTCTCTCTCTCTCTCTCTACA
>JAULLG010439808.1:0-11325 GCA_035668355.1 Sarracenia leucophylla
ACCGCTCAAGTGACCTTCACACCGATCGAGCGACCTTCATGACGAGACTTCTGCTTTTGCACCTCCATCATTCCGGTCCGCACGGCTCGAGCCAACTTATGACCGTTCGAGCCGTCCTCCGCCCAACCCCCCATTCACTCCAAAATGAGCCACAAGTTCAACATAAGGGAAAGAATGAAATATGTGAACTTTAGACCTAACACACACGCACGCGCGCACACACACAGAGAGAAGGCTTATAGTATTTTGTCCTTTTTTCTGTGACAGGGCCAACATAGGTATTTTTTGTTGCTATTTCAATAAACAGTTATATTGCTCAAAACATTAGATTACAATAGCTAGAGCGAAGAAAGAATGAATGAAAGAGAAAAAGCTTGGTTGTTATTCTTTTTTTTTTCTTTCTAAACTTCAGATTATAACTCCAACAACCTTTGATGCTGTTACACTTACAGTACCTCTCCACATCAGTTTATAACTTCAAAGATTATAACTCCAAGCACCTCTCCACATGTTTCCTTGCAGGGCAACCTCTCATGCTGCTACACTTATAGTACCCACTGCGCAATCGATGCGTGAAAGAATTTCATAGTTATGGTTCCAAAAAATCTCGATCTGAGAAGAATTATATTGATCCTTTATTTTTAAATTACTATATATATAGCTAGTAGCGTATCTACAAAAACACCTGACTAATTCATTACTATTACGTTTAATTTCAATGGGAAAAATAGAACATCAATGGAAATAACATGACCAGTGTGCAAACAAATGCAAATGTGGGCACAAAATACTACTCTAAACAAAATGCAAATTGCCACAAAACACTACAAAAAGGAATCACAAGGAAATCAAAATGTTTCCGAAATTTGAAACAAAGGAATATGAAATTTTCTATGGTGAACAATTATAAGAAGCAGCTTGTGAATATGAACAATTGAAAGTTCACAAAAGTCTTATTGTTCTAAGAATCGCATAATAGTCATCTTTAAATAAGTCTTGGTTGGATGTGATCTTGAATTGGGGGGAGATAGGATCTTGATTTGATATAATGTGTATAAGGCAGCTGTTGTAAATCCTGCAGGTGAGCAAGAGTAGATATTCCATGAGGATTTCTGATTGTTAATACTGAAGACAAATTCACTCTTGCGAGCGTAGAGAGTTACTAAAAAAATCAGGAAGTTATGAAATAAAGTAGGATCATACTGCAACCAATATTAAGAGCTCTTTCATAGTTCATCTTGGTCAAGTAGAGAGATCTGGTTGTGTCACATCGATTATATTCGTAAGTAACTTTATTGAACATATTTGATTGTGCCTAAGAAAAATCTAATAACTAGTAAATCGAGATTACAATGGGTAAAGAAAATTGTGTAGTTGGTGCAAGTAAGAAGCAAATGATAGATTGAAACTCTCATTTGAAAAATGGTGGCTGATCCTTATCATGACTTCTTTCATTTTACATGTTTCTTTTATGATCTTCACCATCATCCCATTTCATGACGAATGCAAGGATCAAGTTGTGAGCTGGCTATTTTGTAGCATGAAGGGCATGGTATAGTCACCCCATGGTTTTTGAAGTTCATGCATGCACGGTGTACTTCTTTAAAAGATCCCAAACGTCTCAACATAACTGGGTTTACTTTTTTAAAAGATTCCAAACATCTCAAAATAATTGGGTTACGATAGTGAAACATTAGCACAAATTATTCACTGTGGGCACGACAATGTTTTATTACGAAGGTATATACTGTGATTGAAGTAAACACCTCTTATTTCTCATTAGTACAAGTTAGAGCAATTAAACTATAGAAAACTAAGCCTACTTATGGATTTAGGGTGTTTTGTGTTCGTTTTTTGCAATTGTGAAACAATTGTTCGAACGACATACTTGTATATGATTACTAAGAGAGCATACAGTTAAAAGAGAAATAAGGTATCTAATAGAAGTAGCCTAAAGAAATTGTAACTATATAAGAGAGCATATAGTGAGCCGCAAAGGCCCTATTTGTGATGGGGTCATTCATCTTATTTCCTTTTTTAAGTTGCTTCTACTTCTTTTCTAGCTACTATTTTTTTTTTTTACCAACTTCTACTAGATACCTATTAGATAATTACGTTTATTTGTTAGGGTCATTTTGTAAAGTATGAATTATATCGATATAATTCCTTTTTTAGATAATTACGTTATTTTATCCTAGAGGAATTGCCTTTGAATTATTTGGCTATTTGGATGCTGATTATGCCGGATCCTTAGTATATAGAAAAAGTACTAGTGGGACTTGTCAATTCCTAGGACACTCACTTATATCTTTGTTTAGCAAGAAACAGAATTCAGTAACCTTGTCTATAGCCTAGGTTGAGTACATAGCAGTTGGTAGCTATTGTGCACAAATTATGTGGATGGAAAAACAACTAGAAGACTATGGTTTTCATCTAGATCATATTCCCATTAAGTGTGACAACACTAGTACCATAAACATTTCTAATAATCTCATACAACATTCAAGAACTAAGCACATAGAGATTAGATATCATTTTATTAGAGATCATGTGCAAAAAGGGAACATAGAACTTGAATTCATAGGCACAGACCACCAACTTGCTGATATATTTACAAAGCCTTTGAATGAAGAAAGGATATGTTTTATTAGAAGAGAACTTGGTATGTTATGTGCTCCATATTCATGATTATATGCTATGCCATGTTCTTTAATTATTTTATGTTGGATGTTTTCGGTTCCCTGCTTGTCCTTGAAAGATTTTGAAACTTTGAGAAAAAGTTTCGGCTCATGATGAAAGGTTTCGAAACCTTGTTAAAAGGTTTCATCCCTTTATGGAAAGTTTTGACTCTCTGTGAGATGTTTCGAATCCTTTTCTAAAAAGGATTCACCTCATCATAGAAATGTTTCGACTCAGCCATGAAGGTTTCGCCTCATGCTCGAAATGTTTTGTCCCTTTTTAGTTTTGTCTCAAGGCATCTCTATGGACTCGAAATGTTTCGGCTCACGCCTTAAATGTTTCGCCTTCCGAGCTATCCTATATATGTAACTAGTAAGACCTCGTTTTAAAACATTTCAACTCTCTTTTAAACATTTCGTCTCCCGTGATTCACCTGCTTTTCTCTTCCTCGAACTCTTCTCTCTTCGCACCCTGTTACGATCATCATGTCTCCGAAATCGATAGAAAAGACTTCTAAACATAGCAGTGACCAGGGTTCACCTAACCCTAGGCCCTTGAAGAAGAAGAAGACCTCGAAGGACAAAGGAAAGGAGATATCCACACTGAGCAAAACTTCAAAAGACAAGTGGAAAGCTTCGTCTACCTCGACTCATGTTGAGATCAGAGGTGAGTTGATTCTGTTCAAATCCTCTGATTTCATTGATCTCTTGTCATCTAGGTTTGCTAACCAAAACATAGCCCTTCGACGTAGTGTTCTTCTTAGCTATTTTGACACTATAGGCATGAAATTCAGAGAAATTTTCTCTGCTCTTGGGTGGGATAAGTTAGTTGAAATTCAACTTCCTCATTACCCCAGTCTTATTAGGACATTCTATACTCACTTTGACCCTTCTTTTTCTAAATCTGACTCTATATCAACTTGGGTCAATGACATTGATTTTGTCCTAACCCTACAACTGTTTAATGAAATCCTAGGTATACCTGATGGTAAAATTTGCATCCATTACAATCAACGCACCATTGAATGTGAAGGATTCTCATATGATGATGCTGTTAAAGTAATTTTTGAAAATCCTGAGTTTGTAGTAACCAAACATGTAGATGCTGGTTTACTAAATGCCACAATGAGAATTCTCCACCATATGGTGAATCACATTTTTGTCCCTGTCTTGGGAAAATATGACATAATCACTTATCTTCAAGTCTTTGTAATGTGGTGCATTCTAAACCAAAAAGACCTAAACCTTGGACATCTTTTCATTTCTCATATGTGGCATGCCTATAGTAGAAAAAATACATGTCTTCCTCATGGCATGTATTTGACCAGAATTTTTCAGTTTTTTAAGCTTAATTTAGCCTATGAAAAATCTATTCCTTTTAAAAGGCATGACCTCTATGGGTCATCTACCCTTGCTCGCATGCAAATCTCTAAGGTTGATGGTGTTTGGGTCACTGCCAGATCTTTGAGCAGTTCCTAAAAAACATCTTCTTCTGTTCCACCTACTGCTCCTACCACTGGCACATCCATTCCACCAGTTGTTCCAACTTTCAGTGCACCTACCCCACTTGTAGCCCCTGCTGTAGTCCTTGTTCCTACCCCTTCAAGACCTCTTCCATCATCAGGACCCCCTTCTGCCTTTGGGGATGATGTTCCTAATCTCACACCTTTTCCTGATGATCCTCCACCTACACCCATTCCAATTGTATCTTCATCTTCAGCATCCTCTTCCACATTTCAAGTTGAAGTTCTCACCTTGCTCAACTCCATCATTTCCTCTCAAAACTCCATCGTCTCCTCTCAAAAATCCTTTGAAGCAAAGGTTCTTTTAGAATTCTTTGATCTGAACATGTCAATGATCAACTTTACAAAAAGGGTTTATAAACTTGAGAAGATTGAAAGATTCCTTCGAAAGGATATTGAAGGATCTGATGATTCTAGAGGTAAAGTGTCCAGTGCACTAGAAGAGGGAGTAAGATTTATTGCCAACTCCAACCTGGATGTCCTTGAACTGATGGGTAAGGAATACAAAGAGAACAAGGCCAAAATGGAAGCTACATTAGCTGAGGCTTTGGCAAGGATTGCTGGAACCCACAAAGAAGAAAAGAGACCCAGCTTCGTGCATATTGAAGATGATGACTTCCAGGCAGAAATGGATGCAGTCAAACAAGCCACAGTTGAAGCTCAAGCTAGAGTTCATAATTTCCTTACAAAATTCTATCAGCCTTAAGCCTCAACTAAAGTGCCTGCACCAACTCCAACTAAAATTCCTATGCCAAAACCTATCAGCTTCATATCTCCTGAGCCTAAGGAAAAGGGAATCAAGTTCACTCTAGTGGAACTAAAAAGACTTGGTCCTCCCAAGGCCAGCCCTTCCAAAGGAAAAGGAAAAGTGGACAGCCCTTCCAAAGGCAAAGGTATGGGCAGAAGAAAAGGCAGAGGAAAGGATAAAGCACACAGTGAAGCTGAAGCTTAATTTGACGCCTTGTTTGCTGCCTTCAAAGAAGCTGAGAAGCAAGAAGTTCGTGAAGAAGCTGCTAAGGAAAGAAAAAAAGCTGCCTAGGAAAAGAGAGAAAAAGAAAGCATGGAAGAAAGTTGTGGATGACTTAGATTAACTTTTTTTTTTCTGTTATTTTACTTTGATACATTTTTGGATGTTTGTACTGTTTTACCCTTTGATGAATGCCATGTATATTTTCATATGATATGCTATAGATGAATAAGTTCATATTTGTGATTGCATATCATTCTCTCAAATGCTTATGAATGTGATTGTCACGACCTAAAACTCGGGGCGCTAAAAGGACTACAACACTGCGAAGCACTGGATAAAACCTCCTTTTTAATGATAAAAATATTTATCAAAAACCAAAACTCAACCTGAATCTTTTTTTTTTCCAAACCCTTGCTTAAGACGATAAAACGCTTTTCTTTAAAGAAGTCTAAAAATGTTAGAAAATAATCTAACTCCTTTTGGAAAATTTCGACAGAGTTTCCCCTGTTTTTGACTAAAGGCCAAGCCAAAACAACCAGTAAACAAACAAAATGCAACAACCCAAGTAATAACCTAAGCCCATCCAAGGAATCTACAACAATAACGCAAGCCCATCTAGGGCAATATATCTCACATGCATGCAATCAAATGAAAGAAAATGGCCTCATGGCCATACGGTTATCCATCTACATAAACTGAACTACAACTGATATACATAAAGGAAAAGCATAATTTAAAGCTTCTATCCAGCTCCAGCTGCATCCATCATCAACTTGCAATACTTCTCTGAGATTACCTGTGTTATCAGAGACAACGTCAGGCACATGCTCGTAGGAATCAAACTAAGCAAGAACTGAACATGCTTTATGAGGATGACATGCGATATACAAATAAAATTTAACTGAAATCAGTAGAATATGGATTACCTTTCAACCAGATAAATTATCGCATTGTCATAGTAACTGAAAAATAATTTACACCATAAACTTAAACAGTTACACCACAAGCGTATAAAATAACCTCAAATCTAAGCAGCTCATAATAAGCTAAACAGTTCGAATGATGTACCTAAGCAGGATATCAAATCAAAAATGTGATATAACAACACATAAGGGTGAGAAGCTCTCGAACCCAACATCACAAACTACATAAGGCTAGTAGTTCACATTCCACAAACCGTCATTCCAAATATAATGTAAGGCTAAGAGGCAAAGGTATCCCTCTCCTAACAAGATAACATGGTGAAATGAATACTGAAAGGAAAACACTCATTTTCAAATTCTAAAACCAGTTAGGGAGAACTAGACATGCCTTATGAGAATGGACTGTGGCAACAAACACAGACAGCGGTAACTATCACCGAAACAAACAAGCACAACAGCAGTAACCGCCTTCCAAATTATGATATCACATGACCATGGTTTCAGAATATATCTACAATTGACACATCTACATCCCAAAATGGTTATAGATTACGTCTCATACCATAACTTATAACCATTATAGCATTTAACACCAACACTAGTTAAGATAGCTTAACCTATACATACCACAAAGTTAAACAATATAGTTTACAATATAAGTGGCATGATGAAAGTGCAGAAGAGTAACGTGAAACAGGTATCACCCAAACCTATTAGCTCACCTAGCTACCCCAAAGCACATACTCCAACATCGTCAAAACTCTACACCCGGCCACAACCCGGGCTCACGATCTCTAGGTTTCCGCTCCATGGTACCGAGATCATGTGGATCACCAGGTCACCAATCAAAGACACTGAGTCGCTCACCCGTTGCCAATCCGAGATCGACATCGGCCATGTCCCGATGGTAAATTGGCCCTCCAGGTCACAGTGATAAGTATCGAGATCCGACCTCTTGGTCACCTCTCAAAGGTACCGAGGTCAAAGATAACTAATCAAGGCATCAGATCCACGACCACCCGGTCGCCACCCAATGGCACCGGGATCGGATCCAACACCCTCACCAAACCCCGCATCACCGACACCTCTGTCATAACCTCCCACGACGACACTACTCTAATAGGTAATGTAGTAGGGTATTGAATAGTAGGTGTACAATCGAAACTACAATGGGGAAACATGGTGCATCATATCAACCAATTGCATATGTAAAGAAAAAGTGCAATAACAGGCACCAACATATAACTAGAATCATGATGCTAAAGTAACTATCAAAGACATGACATATCTAAAGACAATACAGTAACATCTATTTGAGATATATGAAAACTACCCATGTATATCTAAACAGTAAACACAAAGCTACAGTGATTACAAGAATAGAGGCCTAGTTCGCATTATCCTATATCCAAACAAGCTGTAGCATCATACTCCTAACATAAAGATGAAGTAGGAGAAATTCAATCCAAAACCAAGTTTGACTAAGTGGTCGACTACATATCTCAATCAAGATATCGATTCAACCACATACATATATCGTGAGTTCAACAGCGATGCCACCATCCAAGCAAACAAGCACAACAACGGGACCGTTGTTTAAATAGATACATGTACGAAACTGAAGGAAATCCTAATGAAATATATATGACGATAATTACGTAACAATATCAAATCATACAGACATACCATGCCCAACAAGCAAAAGATTAAACTATAGTCATGAGTTTTATCCGAATCTCAAACACATAGTTGTGCTACGTCCTCCTGAACATAGGAACTACTGTATCTTAAGAATCATAACCCTAGACCCTGTTAGAACCGGGTTACTATCAAGGCAAGCATAACCCACAACTTAAGCAATAAACATGCCGACACATCTCTAAAAAGATTGGTATCTCATAAACCTATTACCGACCAAAGAAAGCTACAAAGGTTTCCGAGACTATCGGGTCCTGAGGCCCGCACTGAACAGGTAAAGCCACAAAGTATACTTTACAGGTTTACAGCACAATTAAACAAAAGAACCTTACATACAATAGGTAAAGTTCTAGAGTAGGTTGTTTCCTACCTCGTAACCGAGACGATACCAGAAGTCAAGTCCAATCCATAGCCGCTCCAAGTCAGTCTCGAAAACAGCATCCAACTGCCAAAAACCAGTTTACCATCTTGCGGATTAATTAAGGAGGATTAATACCATCTAGTCCAAAAATTACCAAATTTTAATCATAAGCTATATTTTACATCAATAACCAGAATTGAAGTCAATTTCCCAAAATTATCTCCCGGAGGCCGAAACCTGCAAATCAGCCACAAATCCGACCCAAAAATCTCAGTTTCTCCCAAACTGAAATCGATTACACCACAATGATCCTAGAAAGCCTGGGAACTTAGATCTAGGTTAAATTTCATGATTTAATCATCAATCGCATGCTTAAAATCTAAAAATTCAAAAGGAACCACCGTTGGGTTCGGTGAACCCTAAGCCCGATCAATCACCAAAACCTCAACAAAAACCAAATCTAAATTACCAGAAATGTTCCTCAGATCTAGAATAATACCTTTAAAGGAGAGATCCAAAGAAACCGAGCCGAATGGAAGCTCAAAATTGAACCCCAAAAGTCGTGGCTTTCGCGCGTGACTTGCCTTTGTTTTGCCTCTGTTCCGCCGTGTCTTTCCTTTCCTCTCACCGTCACCGGTGGCGCCGAGCTTCGAGGGAGGGGCACCGGTGGTCGGCTGTGGTCCCTTCCCCTTCCTCCTTCTCTTCTTCCCCGATTCTCATTCCCCTGCTGTCTCTCGCCCTCTCTGGTTTTCACGGGTCGCGACTGAGATGTGTGTGTTTTTATTTTTTTTGTTTTTTTAAAGTTTTATACAAAACTTATATTATAATATATATATCCATATATATATATGTACATATATACACACGCACCGAACCATTGATTTTTATACTCGAAAAAAGAAATTTGTACCCAAAAAATCCTTTTTCCTTTTAAAAATAATTTATTAAAAATCCGGGTTGTTACAACATATCCCACTAAAAAAGATTCCGTCTCCGAACTTACTGCACTATAAGAAGGTAGCACTCCAAACATTCCCCAATATTTGCGAACCTTGATCTCATCAGATACCTCGTCAACCAACCCTGGCCTCACAAGGCGAATTGTCCCCACATAAACGGACAATCTCACTAATCAAACAAACGGCAATGACCTGCACACTACACCCTGGAACACGATGCTTAGGCACTACAGTCAACTCAGCTGGCTGCTAACCCTGCCCCAGACAGGATGAACCCAAACCAGGTACGATGAAGATCGAACTCCATCTGACAGATGTTCTCACTGATACACGACAAACCCAAACAGTTTTTCATAACCACTCCGCCGGAAGGTCTCTTCGGTCACCCACGAACCTGCAACATGGCTATACAAGCCCCCAGATATGTGAGGTAGCATATCCCACTAAAAAGAACTTTTCGTGCACTGTTGCTCGATTATGGTTTTATTGGTCCGTATATGCAATCTAGAGGGGGGGAGGGGGGGTGAATAGGTTGAATGCAAGATTAAAAACTAATGGTCACTTTTTTAAACCACTTCTAGCACTTAGACGTATAGTGGTTTGGCCAAAAACCTGGCCTACGTCCACTCCCCAAATGTCTTTTGGAATTTCACTAAGGACTCCTTGCGGGTGAATCGTAACCGTAACAATCGACCTTCTTTCGGGTGAGGCGTAACCTTTACAATCGACCTTCTTATGGGAGGCGTAACCTTTACAATCGACCTTCTTACGGGTGAGGCATAACCAACTATTGTTGAAGGCCAATCGAAGCCTATTCTTCTTTGTAAGGCGAAGTGGAACCTTGCTCTTTGTGAGAGTTGAAGATGGAGCAATGGAAGAACCTTGCTCTGAAAGATGTTGCAACAACAATGGTAATGACAGTAGCTTTGTCATCCTTTATGAGGTGATAATACAATTTAAAAAGCTCACTACAAATTTCTCTCCATCTCAAATTGATTTACAATCAATGAACAATAAATACAAGAGAGAAGAACAAAAACTGATATGAAAATTAGAAATAAAAAGCTCCCAGATTTGAGTTGATGTTCTGTGTAAAAATAGGGGATGCTTTAGGTATGAGTATTGAATGATCTCTCTTTCTTGTTCACTAACCTTTGATACTTCAAATAATTCCCCTTAAATAGTCTTCATAAGTTCTAAACGTTGGAGACAAGGTATTGTAATCGTTGGA
Organism: Sarracenia leucophylla; assembly: GCA_035668355.1. NCBI lineage: Eukaryota > Viridiplantae > Streptophyta > Magnoliopsida > Ericales > Sarraceniaceae > Sarracenia > Sarracenia leucophylla. Next base: position 10,344 of record JAULLG010439808.1, read on the forward strand.
CCATTTAATGCTTAAAAACTTCCAGTTGGAATAACCAGATTTTGAACTGGAACAGGAAAAGATCGATCTATAATATGGAAAGGTTAATCTTTTTCTGGTGGAGGAGGAAATGATCGATCATTGTAAGGAATGGTCGATCATATTCTTGCTGGGAAGAACAGGGAAGAAGGACTTGAAACTAGGTTTCAAAAAACTTCATCGATCTTCGAATGAACATATCTCCCTTATCTGATCTTCAAATTAGGAAAATTATATGTCAAAACTGTATCCTTGGAGTCCTCTTTCCAATGGTTTAAGAAACACCTTCAAAGACCTTCTATGGAAAAAGTTATGGCCAAAATACAGAAGGTATGTCAGTGCTAAACAAGAGTAGGTCGATCATTGAGTTTAGATGATCGATCATTTTGCTGAGGGAAAGGGAAAGGTCGATCCTTTTGAGAATAGATCGATCTTTTTGAAGGCTCGATAAATAATGATCGATCCTTTTTTAGAATGATCAATCGTATTTTTGGCCAGACAAAGAAATGATCTATCTTTGTACAGAGATGATAGATCATAATTTTTGCTGTAGAAACTCTTCAACTTCAAACGACTATATCTTCTTCATATTAAATCTAAATAGAGTCAACCTTATACGAAAATTGAATCCCCGGAAGTCTTCTTTCTAATGGAACTGGTCTTGCATCCAAAATCCTTACAGTGAGAAAGTTATGATCGAATAACTGAAGGTGAGGACAGCTCCTTATTAGTTCCTTGAGGCGCTTCCACGTCTCGTGAAAAGATTCTCCCTCTTACTGGGTGAAGCTTGTGATAGCTTGATGAATCTGGTTCATCTTACCTATAGGGAAGAATTTTCGAAGGAATTCTTGCTGAAGTTTAGCCCACGTGGTTATCGAGTTGGGCTCTATAGACTTAAACCAATGTTTGGCTTTGTCACGAAGGGAGAATGGGAATAACTTCATGTGCATGGCTTCCTCGGTTA
>JAULLG010442013.1:0-11318 GCA_035668355.1 Sarracenia leucophylla
TCAGTAATATTGGAACAGGCAGCACTTATCTTGCTTTTTGGCAAACCGAAATACTGCATTCAAATTTTCTGCCGCATTCCGTTTTACATTGGATCAATGATGGTTTAATGGCTGTGTTCTTTTTTCTTGTTGGCATGGAAATAAAAAGAGAACTGATTATTGGTGAACTCGCTTCGCTCAAACAATCTATACTCCCTGTAACCGGTGCATTGGGAGGTATGCTTGTACCTGCACTCATATTTATTGCCTTCAATTCAAACACTCCCTTTACGCAAGGCTGGGGTATTCCCATGGCAACAGATATTGCCTTTTCACTGGGCGTTGCTTCGCTTCTTGGCAAACGGATTCCGGTTGCCCTCAAAATATTTTTAATGGCACTGGCTATCATTGATGATCTGGGTGCTATTGTGGCCATTGCTGTTTTTTATACAAGCACTATTCATTTAGTGTATTTGTCTGCAGGTTTACTATTGTTCGGCGCACTGCTGATCTGGAATTATTTTAAACTGCCATTTGGTTTCTGGAATTTCCTGGCGGGACTGCTTATTTGGTTTTGTTATTTCCAATAGGCCTTTTCTCTCCTCCTTCTCTCTAGAACCAGATCTGAGGCCTGGAGGCTCGGTTTTCTTGATTTTGGGTGTTCGTGCTTGGATTCTGAAGCCGCACGGTAGATCAGGGAGTCGAATGCTACGTGTTCATTGAGTCTGAATTCGATTATGACGTTTTTGGCTAGCCTCATTTTGGTATTTTCTAGTTTGGATTGTCTTAAGAGGTAGGAATCGACCTACTCATGAACTTTACTTACTATATGTAAGGGTATTTTCATATTTTTATACTTAAAAGTGGGCTTTATATGCCATATTTTCCTTTTTTGGGCTTCGAACTCGTGTTTTCTTGAAAACTTTTTAGCTTCCCGTGGTTATGAGCACGATTATAAGATATCAGTCTTTTCAGAATTGATTTTAGGCTGCGCATGCTTAAAATGTGTTATTTACGATATCTAGCAGTTTTATGTTTTATCGTGCTTAGAAATAACGGATTAGAAAAAAATTCAGTTTACTGGAATCTACGAGTAGATTGTGATTGTTTCAGATATTTGATTTGTGAGCCGTAGCTAAAATCATGTACAAACGGGATGGTTTCCTTATTTGGGATTTTTGGACAAACACGGGTTTTGGAGTTGCTTTTTCCAAAATGGTTTCACCTTTTGTAAAAGTGGTGAGGTTCGGACCTTATGGTTCAAAAGATACTCTTTTTGGGCAACTCCTGATTGACCGAATGGGTGCAAGTCATAGCTTTTATTTTAAAAGTCAAACAATTTTTCTTTTTAAAATTAAACTTATGACTCGGTATGAATTTGGAGATTTCAAGCAGTGCAAGCATTTTTTAATATTTGTTTTTAGATTTATTTAGATAATGTCTTCATTATATTCTTTTCCATTTTGCTGTTAAATCAATCTTCCATGGTTTCATCTACTTTGAATAACATAATAAATGGGATAGTGTGTGTTTAAATAACTTTCAATAGCATAACCTGTTAGACATGTTCAATTGCTTCATATTCAATAAATGGTACAAAATGACTATCCTTAATCTTCAATGCCTCGGGCCTTCCTTATAATCTTCACCATCTTATCGACCTTGTTAGACAAGACTGACTCCCTTATGCCATTTCTTGCCAATGCAGCTGGGCGGGCCTAAACATGAAGGATTGCTGTAGGTGGAATCTCATCCGGCACACCATTCTCTTACCAAATGTTATCAACCACTTTTTTCACGTGCCTGTTTCTGGGGATGACGTTTGGGTCAAGACCCCAGGCGTGCAGGTTTTGGAGTTGGGCGTGGAATTAGGCTTGAACTTGTGACTAGTTGTTCATAGCAGTATTAAAAACCTCCAAGGTCTGTTGTATGTTTGTGACCACTCTTACTAAATTTTCTATAGCTTGCTCCTAATCTACCATAGGGAAAGGGATCCCTACTTGATTTTCCCGCCTCAACTGTAAGTGCCTGACCCTAGTTTGCACGTGTGTCATCTTTCGGCAAGTTTCGGGAAGCCTTTGACCGGGGGATCATGGACCATTTCGGGTTTTAAGATTTAATTCTAAACTGGCGTTCGTTTGATTTTTCTTTTGAGAAACTAGTTCAACGTTTTGAAAAAATTAAAGTTTATTGACGATTCGAGATCCGATGATCGCGCGTTTATTTTGGAAGCTTCGGTATATTTTCATTAAGTGTTGGGCCAAGTTTGAGGTTGTTCGGGTTCGGAACGGGTCACGATTTTTTAGTTTCTGATTTATGCAGGACAACGGTTAGCGCTCGAGCGCTTGTTAGTCTGCTCGAGCGGTTTATTTTGGTAAAGGCTTATAAGGGCGGCGACTTGTTTGGTTTTTGTGATTTCCAAAAGACTTTTTCTCTCCTTCTTCTCTCTTGAACCAGATCTGAGGTCTGGAGGCTCGCTTTTCTAGGTTTCGGGTGTTCTTGCTTGGATTCTGAAGCCGTACGATGGATCAGGGAGTCAAAAGCTACGTGTTCACTGAGCCGGAATTCAATTCTGACATTATTGGCTAGCCTTGTTTTGGTATTTTTCTAGTTTAGATCATCTTGAGAGGTAGGAATCGACCTACTCATAAACTTTACTTACTATATGTAAGGGTATTTTCGTATTTTTATGCTTAAAGTGGGTTTTATATGCCATATCTACCTTTTTCGGGCTTCAAACTCGTATTTTCTTGGAAACTTTTTAGGTTTTCTTCGTTACGATCATGATTATAAGATATCTGTCTTCTCAAAATTGATTTTAGGCTGCGTATGCTTAAAATGTGTTATTTGCGATATATAGCAGTTTTATGCTTTATCGGGCTTAAAAATAACGGATTAGAAATCAAGTTAGTTTTCAAGCATTTACGAGTAGATTGTGATTTATCTGTGTTTTCAGATATTTGATTTGTGAGCCGTAGCTAAAATCATGTACAAATGGGGTGGTTTCCTTGTTTGGGATTTTTGGGCAAAATGGGTTTTGGACTTAGCTTTTTCAAAATGGTTTCACCTTTTGTAAAAGTGGTAAGGTCGGACCTTATGGTTCCAAAGATACTCTTTTTGGGCAACTCCTGATTGACAGAATGGGTGCAAGACATAGCTTTTATTTTAAAAGTCAAACCTTTTTTCTTTTTAAATTAAACTTTTGACTCGGCATGAATTTGGAGTTTTGTGAGCTTGTGTTCTTTACCTTAGGTTGATAAGCCTTGCCTTGGGTAGTTGGTGATATCCATTGTTAGTGGTTCAACGGGCCTTTTGCCCCTGGGTAGTTAGCAGGGTTATTCGGCCATGTTTGTTATGCTCACGGGTTGGGGGGTTAGCCCCTTTTGTTGGTTATGCATGTTGGATCGTAAAATCTTTATCTGTTGCTTGCGTAGTGGCATGTTTCTAGTTGATACTCATTATCCCAGGTTTGTGTAGATTCATATATGGTTTCTAGGTTGATGTTCGTATGATATGGTTCGATATTATTGGTCATGCTAGAGTTGATCAGTTGGGTTATATGCCCACTTTAGGTGGTTTCTTGCATAAAGGATGATATCGGTGTTTATCATTATTATGTGCTTAACGTTTGTATAGAACATTCAGGTTAAGGTGAGATTAGGATCTGGGTTGCTTCTGTAGTTCAGACTACCATGTTGAGTGGATGTGAGATCCGCCTACTCAGTAGAGTTTGGTTTTGGTAGGTATATTTGCATGTCAATGTCATTTATCTGGTGGTGCTATTCGTGATATTCTAGCGTAGACTATCTGTGGAATAGGGAGTTGGTATATGTTTCCTGTCATATATATCCTTGGGTTGACGGTTATTGCTACATTACTTGTTATGTAGGGAGTTGATATGTTATTAACATATATCCTCGATTGGTTGCTACATCATCTGTCTTATAGGATTAGATATATCATTTGTTATATGTCTAGATGTATTGACCACATGGGGGAGGGGGTTTCATGCCAATATCCAAGAGATGTCATGTTGGGCTTTCAGGGTGCTTTGCCATTAAGGAAGTGAGACGATACTATATGTTGGCGAGCACTTTTATTGGCATGGACATAAAAGTAGGCAGTGTCACGCGGCATTCGTGTCGGCACCCTAGGAGACGTCCTGATGGGTTTGGGGATGACCCGGTAGGAGAGGTCCTGATTTTAGGGCGGAGCCCGTTTGGGTGAACCCTGGGCTATTTAAGGTGGAACCCGTTTGGGTGAGCCTGATGCAGCGGTTGTTTGGATACCTTGTTTATTTTGGTTACATAATGAACCTACATATTTCTGAGTGAGTTATACTGTCTATAAGTTATGGAATGGGACATAACCTATATTCAGTATGAGGAAAAATGTATTTTTCAGCTTGTATTTGTATTCAGTTAGTTAACTAATTATGTTGCTCACGTTGCACATGTCATGCTTGCATGTAGAGTTGGATATGGCACCTTTATGGATATCCTGTTAGTAGAGGGACACCTTTGCCTCTAAGTGTCAAACCGTTATCCCGATAATAGTTGGCAGGTTGCAGACTATGAGTCTGGGTTGGTTGCTAATGCTGGGTTAGAGGATACCTTGCCCTGGTTTATTATTAGTACTTACATACCTACGGTTTATATCTGTTGTTAGATATGGTTGTGTTATGTGTATCAATACCTGGGTTGGGTATCGGGATGGCTGGGTGGATATATCTTGTTGTATCCTATGTCATGATAGTTGTTACAATGTTTCTGGTTCTCGTATCCGGTGGGTGGGTACGGTATATATAGGATTATACTTTTGCGTATATCCGGGGGTTGGAGTTTGATATCCTGTATGTATATCATGTATCGCTTAAGGTTTGTAGCTTGGTTCGGTGTACAAGTGGTAGGCTTGGGGCTGATGTTTATACGTGTTGTATAGATTATTATATCTTGGTTGTATATAAGGTTCAGCTTGGACATTGCTAGTTGTTTGATATTCGGTATTGGAATATCCTTTAAATTGTTAATGCTTGAGTTTGATATCTTATATTAGATATGGTTGTTTAATATTCTGTATATCTTGTGAACTGTTAGGTTCGGATTAGTTGCTTAGACTTGGGTTATTTGCCTAGACTTGCAGTATAAGGTGTTTAGCATATGTTATATTGTTTTCTTATAAATATGACGATGCGGTAACTATATTTTTGCTAGTTTGGTTTAAACTGTATGTTTATATCGCATGTCACCCTCATAAAGCATGTTTACTTCATCGGTAGCTTATTTCCTACGAGCCCGTGGCTCACGTTGTTTCTAACAAAGCAGGTGGTCGCAGTAGTGTCGTAGCTGGCTGAGGAGGGAAGCTCTTGGAAGACCTTTATTTCCTTATAGCTTATGTTCATAGCTTTCTGTTTGGTTGACAACCTGTTTATGCGTTGATTTCGATTTTTAGTAGCTTATACCTTAGACGCTGTTTGTATCCAGGCACCAGGGCCTCGGTTTATGTATTTACCTATTTTAGCATGTTCATATATTGCTTGTGGTGAGGTCGATGTGCCGGGTGGGTGATTTGTGTTTCATTTGGTTGGGTTTACGCCCGGTTGAGATGCATGTTGGTTAGGTTTTTCTTTAGTTTAAGAAAAACTTGATTTTTATAAAATTTTTGAATAACCAGATTTTGCGTTGTAAAACTCTCGGCCATGTGTGTGCTCGAGCAGTATTTAGAGCGCTCAAGCAATATTTAGTGCGCTCGAGCAGTCCCCTATTGTCTGGGGCAGTCCAAAAATTGTTCTATTTTTGTAAACTTTCGGGGTTCAATGGCAGGCTTTTGGAACGCTTTTTAAGCATAGTATTTATACTATTTTCGATAAAAAAAAATGGTTTTGTTCGCCAAGGCATTGTTTGGGTTTGAAATGGTTTAAAACTTAAAGGTTTTTCTTAAGTTTTAATTGGTTAGTTTCAGTTTCGTCTTTGTTTAGGCGTTCGGTTTGGGTTCCGCGGCTAGTTTCTAGTGCGCCAGGTTTTGGGACGTTACATTATAGTGGATTTTTTTTGTTCTTCTCCGTGGAGGTAAGCAGTAAGCCGAACCACATATATTTGTGTGTGATTCTTGTTCTCGATCCATATTTTTAATTTTTTTATTGAGAATTTTGTGCCATTAAATTGCAACGCTAACTTGCGGTGGACCCCACATTATTTGACATGTCATTTGCCTAGTCAGCCAAATAGATATAGTAAAAATATCTACTCATCAGTAGCCCTCCATTCCCGAGCCATACCTTGGTTAGGCAAAGGGAATTTTAAAGTTTTCCCATTTGAGTTTCTTATTGCATAGACGTGATGATTTACCATTTATTTGTTGTTTCTTATCGATATGTTTTAAAATTTAACATAGTTTGTTAATTACACTTAACAAGTTTTTCTTTGGTCATACACTTTTGAAGCAGATCATTCATCTTGCGGATGACCACATTTATAACCTGGTCATCCTTCTCTTAGATGACTATGCTTTATTAATCATCCTTCTTTTGGATGATCATACTTTGCTGATCATCCTTCTGGTGGATGATCACATTTTGGTACTGGTCATCTTTTTCCTGGATGGCCATGCTTGGCTGATCATCCTTCTAACCTTGTCATCCTTCTCTTGGATGACCACACATGGGTGCTGGTCATTTTTCTCTTAGATGACCAAACTTGGCTGATCAACCTTTTAGTGGATGACCATGCTTAGGTGATGGTTATTCTTCTGGTGGATGACCATGCATGTGTGTTGGTCATCTTTTTGGTGGATTATTTGTAATAGCATGCATCGTTTCAATTTCGAATTTTCATCGGTCTAGGTTATAAAACTTTTTCTTTAAAAGTTTTCTTAAAACAGGTTAAAAGTTTGGAAGAAATTAAAATTCAATATTTATTCGGGGTCATTGTTTTGTATAGGTTGTTTTGGAACCTCAGGATATTATTTCGGGGGTATCGGGTCAAGTTTGGTGACATTTGGATTGGAAACGGGCAGCGATTTTTATGTTTCGGGCAGGTTGTTCCAGCTTTCCTCAAGCAGAACCATGATTGCTCGAGCGGTCTTTGCTGATACTGGTTTTTTAAAACACATATGGGTCACAATTTTAAGGCATTATTCACACATCTTTCTCTCTCAAACTTCTGAAACAGAGAGGAGCGCCACCAGGGAGCCTCTAGGGAGGGTTTAGGTTGATCCTTAAGTATCATTTGGTATGTTTCTCTTGGATTTTTCATGAGATTCTTGCTTTTCACCCTCCATTCCATGTTTTCACTGAACCAAATGTTGTTTTAGCTTATTTCTTGAGGTTAGGAGCTTGGGGTGACTTATTTTGGATCTCCACTACTCGAAGTAGGATATACACTAATTCTTGAACCCTTGAGTTATTATGAGTTGTACATTTTCAATATATGTTTTTTTTGTGTGAATATCCATGTGATATTTAAGTCGGACGAACCTTAAGTGTTTGTATATGTGAATAAGTTAGTTTTCTAACTATTCTAGCATGTTGAGAACCTTCCTATCTTATCAATTTGAAGATTGATTGAGTATAATGAAAATCTTGCTTTAAACCTAGGACATAAAATTGGGTGTTTTTTGAAATTTAGAGAAAGTGATTAATTGATTTTATAATCATCGAATTGACATTAAATACATGTAATTGTAGCTCATGTGAATGTAAATTGACAAGAATAGGATTATGTTATGTGTTTGGGATTTGGCAGGATATGTGAGGTATTGTGGGATAGTCTAGGCTTACCTTTATCTTGTTGGTTTGTTGATATGCATTCTTATCATATCCTTGTGCTATGAGAGTTGTGGTAATTATAGCCATTGAGGGGTTGTGTGGTGGCGATATGTGAATGTCATCATAGTGGTTCATAGTGAACCCACAGGGAGCTCTACCTCTCGTTGTACTCCGTATGTTCGAGCAATGATTATTGTAAATTCACGGGGAGCTCTACCCCTTGATTGTAGTTCGTAAGTTCAAGCAATAGTTCTTGTGAACTCACAGGGAGCTCTACCCCTCGGTCGTAGTCCATAATTTCGAGCGATAGTTTTTTTGAACTCACGGGGTTCTCTACCCCTCGGTCGTAGTCCGTAAGTTCAAGCGATGATTCTTGTGAACTCACGGGGAGCTCTACCCCTCGGTTGTAGTCTATAAGTTCGAGCGGTGGTATTGTAGTGTGCAGTTCCAACCGAGGGTGGATTTATTGTGTAGTGGGTATGTGGGTTACTTGAAGGGAATCCGAGATGGTTTTTGGAGAGAAGGTAATGAATATGAGAATAGATGCTAAGTGTTGATTTCTAACCCGGTTATGTATTAGTGGTTTGTTATTAGGAAAACTATGTTTTTCTTTAAAGTTATACTTATTATTAACTGTTGCAAAACCAACATCACATAACACTCTTGCATTATTTAATTATCATATATCTTGCAAGCTTCGGTTCATGTTGTTTTATAATAACATTTCAGGTGACAACGACAAGGCAATGGTAGAGGAGTAGATGATAGCACAGTGCTTCCCAAATCACTTACGAGATAGGAATCCTTGTGGACGTTACTTTTGAGTATGTTTAGTTGCTCATTTCTTGAGAAACATGGATGACTGTATTTAATTCGTACTCTTTATGTTTTAGATGAATACATTGTAAGGTCTTAAGGTCATTGACATGTATTGAATGCATTAGTGAGGATTTGGGTTTTGGTAGAAAACTTATTACTTTACTTTCATGTGAACTTTGGTTTCCAAGGTTAACACTTATGATTCATTTGGCTTTGGTAATCTATCTCATGGGTTATGTTGATGTATGGAAGCTATGTTTTTCATTGAGTAAGATTGTTTAGGATTGTTACGAGTAATTAGAATTTTGAAGAAATAAACATTTGAAACTTTTCCGAAATATAAGTGTTATTCATCGTTTTTATTCAACAAGTGTCAAAACTTAGAAATTCCAATTGACAAGCCTTCTCAAGGGCCTGTATCATCTTAATCATACAATATCTTGCTATTGGGGGCCTAAAAACACATTTTTGGAATAAAAACTTGTTACATGGTTTCAGCCTTCCCGTCCACTCCTTTTTTGTAGATCCATTTGCACTCAATAGAATTTATCCCATCTAATGGTTCTACAAGCTCCCAAACATGATTAGAGTACATAGACTCTATCTCAGATTTCATAGCCTTTTGCCATAAGTCTGCATGCTTGTCTTGAAGTGCATCATTATAATTCCTGGGTTCAATATCAAGTTCTTCTGGGATCTTGTCGAATGACTCTCCCAAGAACATGAACCTCCCAGGTTGACGAACAACCCTCCCACTATGACGAGGCCCCTCCTGTGCACTTACGATAGGTGGCGTCTCATTTCGCACATCAGGTATATTTTCTGGTTGTACCATATATCCAGTTCTAACCTCTTCTAGAACAATTTGTGACCAGGGTTATGGTTTATTACATTATCCTCTTCCAAAAATCTTGTATTTGTACTAATAAATACCCTATGACTCGTAGGATTATACAATAAACCACCCTTAGTTCCTTTGGGATACCTTATAAAGAAACAGATCTTCATCTTCGATTCCACCATACTTGCATCTTCCACCAACACATGTGCTGGGCAACCCCATATCCGAAAATGTTTAAGACTTGGCTTACGCGTAGCCCACAACTCCATAGGGGTACCGGGAACCGCCTTAGTAGGTACCGAATTCGAAACATATGCCGTTGTCTCTAACATAAATCCCCAAAATGAATGTGGTAAATCCGAACAAGTTACCATGTACTTTACCATCTCCTTAAGAAAAATATTCCTCCTCACCGCTACATAATTCTGTCGAGGCATCCTTAGTGCAAACAACTGGGATGTAATCCTATATCCTAACAAATAGTCTCTGAACTCCCAAGAGGTACTTACCATCATGATCAGATCATAGGGTCTTATCTACCTCTTGTATGGATGTTCACTGGACCACATATATCATAATGAACCAACTTCAACACTTCTTTGGCTCTAAAACCCTTGGCCAACAATGGCTTCCTAGTCATCTTACCCTCTAAACATGATTCGCAAACTAGAAGTGCCTCCACTTCCAATGAACCTAAAGGTCTATCTTCTATCAGTCTTTGTATCCTTTTTAGATTAAGATAACCTAAACGATGATGCCAAAGTAGTGTTTAGTCAAGCGATATACCCTTTCTATTTAGTGGTAAACCATGCAAATTATTACCTCATCGTTTTGAACAGTAGAAATAATCAAGTGTGAAATATAAAGACCATCATCCAATGTACCATGAAAGATAAAGTGTTTGCTAACCACAATATTGCATAAATGCTTATTGACGCAACCTAAGTATCCATCAATCCTAATCAAGAAACCAGAACTAAATTCCACCTAATTTGAGGTACATACAAAATGTCTTTAAATTAAACACCAATTTCTACTAAAAGAAAAGAACTCCGTCTCCCACTACAGTAGCAGCCCACTGGGAGTTATACTCCATCTGAAAGTAAACCTTGTCATCTTTTAGTTGTTTGGTCACCTAGGATCCCTGCAATAAATTGCAGACATGATTAATGGCTCCTGTATCTACATACTAGGTTTCCGTAGATATAACCACTAAACATGATACTACAACTAAAGATAAGGCTTTATCTGCAGTCTTGTTGTTCTTCCGGTTAGGACAATCTCTTTTTCAATATTCCGATTTCTGACAGTAATAACTACCCTTAGGCACCATAACCTTTGCCTTGGTAGTTGATTGCTCCTAGCCACCAGCCCCTTGTGCATTGTTCTTTTACACTCATTTCTTCTTCTTCTTACCACCTCTTGGCTTAGAAGAAGAAACCTTTTTTGCAACAAACACCTGGGCCGACTATTGGATAACACCCTCCATTGTCTTTAATTCTTTCAATAATTCTGCTAAAGAAAATTTAGGCGGGATTACTGAGACGAATCTGGTAGTGACTGGAACTCGATATTAACCTGGGTTTCCCTATCAATCTCGGTTCCAAGGACCTTTAACCCGTTAAGAAGACTGATAGTCTTCAAAACATGATCCTTGGCCTGGTGTATCCTTTGCCATGTTTATGTTTATAAGACCCATCCCGGCAATCTGCCCTACTGCCCGACCTTACTTGCCAAACATTTCTGTAAGGCTAAAGATCATATCAATTGCAGATTCCATAGACTGATACTGGCTTTGCAAAACATCTGACTTGGAAGTCGAGATGTAGCAATATGTCATCCCATCAGCCTTTACCCATTCTGATAGTCCCGGATCTCCAAAAGAAGATCCACTATTAGAAGCGGGTAGACCCG